>OZ014532.1:118847072-119133214 GCA_963966105.1 Volucella zonaria
CATTCAAATGAGGATATAACCTTGAGAGAATTCGTCAGCTAAATTTAGTTTAAATTCTTCAATACATCGAAGTTTGATTGCAACCCCAAGAGTTTCCGTAGTTCCGTCAGCACCCCTTCTATGTTATAGGCAGGTTTCGCAGACATAGCAAGCATAGACATAGTACAATGACATCAGTCGTGAGATGAGAATTTAGATTTAAGTTCGATCTCAGACTTTTGCGACCTTGCTTGCTTACTGACTTTAGAGCGAACAAGCTCGTAGGTAAGCCTGAGTCTCAACCAATAAAATTAATGCGGCTTTTGACTAACTGCCACAGCTACGCCTGTTTGCCCTTTCCACTTGTGCGCGCCATATAAAGCCAGACTTGTTTCTAATGCACAATACATGCGTGTATGCACCAAAGAAGGGCCGAAACATCCATTTACCCTACATGTCCTAGCCATCACAGGCGACAAATACACCATCTTCTGACCAGATTGGTGTCGCTGTTGTAGAGCTCGCTGTTATCTCTTCCTCCAACACGTCCAAACCGACCAAGGATATCTTTATCCATCTTTGCTAACATGTATGCATTTTCGCCATTGAGCAGTACCGGGATGAAAAGGATTTCAGTGAAGCCTATTTAGCATTTCCTGACAAAGCTTCTTGTTCTTCATTTGATTTCTGACAAGGCGTCATTATCAGAGCTAAAATCAGAAGTAAGATTGACCTAATCCCTAAATCTGTCACTGTCCTGTTTTCCCTTGTGGGTCCTAGAGTCTCAACTACACCTACGCGCTATCGTGTACGGTTCTTGGCAATGAGCTTCAGCTCTCCTCAACTGTTCCTTAATTGTCATGACCCTTCGTCAACTGCTCTTCGCCATATATTTCTCGGTCGCTCTTCTGCCGTCTTATGATAACGAATTCCATTGCATTGTGTAGTTTGCTACGGTACTATCTTCTTTTCGAACTGTATGACAAATCCACTGCCACTTCCACAGTTGGATGGTTGCGCTGATTGATTCCTAACCCGTTCTCTGGTAAAGATATTCGTTAGAGATACAGTTAGGCCAGAAAACCCTTTAGATGTTCCTATTAATGAACGTTGATGGTTTTTTTTTGTGATAGTAGCAGTCCCCTTTAAATGTGCTGCACCCATATAACAGCATGGATGCAACATTTGAACCGAACAGCCGTAGCTTGATGTTTAAGCTGATTGCATTGCTTCGCCATATCATGGACCTCATTCCAAACGCTTGTTAACAGTGTCCTGTTCAGTTACACCTTCGGTAGAGACAATACTCCAAGATTTTGGAACTCTCTCTACCGGTTGTCCAGCAATGCCAACTTGAGTTGATGAGTTACTGCCGAGATTGGAGATTTTGGTTTTAGCAGTGTTAATCTTCAAACCCACGACATTTGCCTCCGTCTAGACGCTTCCTGTCATTTGGTGCAGATCCTCAATTCTGTGAGAGAGTAAATAAACGTCGTCAGTGTAGTCCAGATGCTTGAGTTGAGATGTGGGAGTCCAACGAATTCCTTTGTTTCCACCAATAAAAAAAAGTATCGGCGATAGAATGCAACCTTGTCGGACTCCACTTCAGATCTCGAATTCCTCTGACAAGTTTTTTTTTATGGAGAACATGATATTTAGACCCTGCGCAACCCAAGGCAGATAAACTGTCTGTTGATTCTGTTGAACGCATTCTCGAAATCAATGAACAGCAGGTGAATTGGTGACCGGTAATCAACGCGCTGTTCAATAATGATCCGCAGGGTATTGATGTGGTCGACACAGGATGATCCAGAGCAGAAACCTGCTTGTTTGGCATCGAGTGTATCTTTCAGATGTTCCTTTATTCGTTCAAGAACTACTTTGGCTACTACCTTAGCGCCTAGGAGAATAAGGCAACCAGTTTTCATACTCCATAAGTCTCTCCTTTTTAGGGAGCTTAACAGTCATTCCCTTCTTCCACTCGTCAGCGAAACTTCCGGCCTCCCAAACACTCTCCACAAGAGGATGTAAAAGCTCTTCTCATATTGAACACCTAGTCCTACCGCCACAACAACTTCAGCGCGTTGATCGCGGTAGCTATTTTACCTATATGGGAAACACGGTTAAAGACCGTAGAGAAATGCTCCTACCATCACTTGTGCTGATCCTCACCCGAAATGAGTAAGATAAGCCCTTCTGTCAGCTCTTTGGTGATTCTGCAAACGGGTCTGCTATCGCATCTACTCGATGCTTCTCTGCCTCTATGGTTAGGGCGTTGATATACATAGTTACGTTTGTCCCGTCGCACGCTACGCTGCACTTCTTTCATTTTCCTCGATACTGGGACTCTAGCTCTTTCGTCCCTATTGCTGGGATATCTGCAATACGAGCTTTCAGGAGTACGTTCTCCAATCTGCTTCTTGGTAGTCGCTGTCTTCATTCACTCCAAAACATCTCAAATGCCCGACTGGCAGCCGGGTGTATGAGTCTTGCTGCAGTGTCGAAGCTAGACAAACCTCTGTATATCTTCTCTCTATACATTGTGGCAAGCGGTCCTAAGGTCGTTAAGAAAAAGAGTGTACGAATCTGTCTGCAACTGGTGTTCTCTATGATCCATCACAAAGTAAAGATTTTTTTGGTGAGGGGCTTAGATTTTTCGACCTGAAATTGCATCAGTGGGATGGCGAAAGGCTTCAGACGTCCACATAACATTTCGTCAGAATCTTATAAGTCATATTAATGAGACTAGTTCCTCTACAACTGACACAGCTTGGTTGGCTGGTCCGTTAGTGTGGCGCTGCCTGTTGTATACAGCCACACTTGGGCTAAAGTAGGCCCACTGGGATACCATTGCACCTTGATCCATTTTTGCCACGTGGAAGAGACTTAAAAGTTAAAGAAAAAGTTGAAAACCAATTTGAACTTCTGAAGAAGGTTGGCAACGTTGGTTTTGCAAGATCACTGAAGTCGGCTAGAAAGAATGAGCCCACAAAAAGAAAATAGGGCTGAACAAGTGCAGAGGCGATGAAGAGTCATATACTCTTCTTCCTCCTCCCTATAGTTTCTACATAAGTCATTTGAGAGGATTCCAATCCCTGCGGCATGTCTTTAGATTAAATAGTGTTGAGTAATGACACCTATGAAGGTACTGATGTCCTAGCGGCCAGATTTGCCTGGTGACATGGCACCCTGCACCTTTTGCCCACCTGCGGTTCACCTTATCAATCGTATCCTGTAGAATTATATTTTTACAAGTAGCCAGGGGCATGTGCAAAGATCTCTTGTTTTGTGCAATTTGCAGTCTTGTTTGTTTCCTGGAACGTCACAGTGGACTGGCATACAGCAGAGATGTACGAGTATAGTGAACTGCTCAGCCATATCTTTAAGAGATGCTCAGCAATTGAAGGCGGTTTTTCACTTAAAAGTGACTGATTACAGGGACAAAATATCTGCAATGGCTGTTAGTGTAAATGCAGATATCTTTGGCTGATATCCGCCTGATAGATACTGAAGTGGTTTGAGAGGTGGAACGAGAGACCAAGATTTAATTTCTCGGGGAAGATACCAGCTCCCATGCTTTCTTTGGCTTTTGAGCTATCCATATGGATCTAGACGGATTCTTTATAAGGTAATGTGCTATCCACTCCGTCTTGACGATTCTAAATAGAAGCTTTGAAGCACCTATCGGAGCAGTATTTGGTATTAGTGAAGTCCCAGTGTGGATATAGGACCACTGTGAATAGGCCTATATCCACACTTATGGGTGCGTGAGAGATAGAATGGTGTCCAGTTCAGTGGCTCCAGTCCAAAAAGCGTCACTGATGCACATGTAGGTCAGACATTGTACCTTCCCTAGATTGCGAAGGTGAGTTGCCTTCTCCAAGGCAGTCCACCAGACAATAACACTATACATTAGTCTAGGCCTTATTGCAGATAAGCACAACCGTGCGTGATGCGGGGTTGCATACGCCATTTCTTCCTAATCGCTCTTTTACTTGACTGGAGGGCTATAGTGGCTTGCCTAATTCTTTCTTGTATATCAGCTTTCCATGTTAGTTTCCTATCCATAATAACAGTAAGCTATTTTGCACATTCCGCATTAGGAATCTTATTTTTCCTTGTGAAAAGAACCTGTTCGTTTTATTTGGACTAATGGCTAGACCACATGGACTAGCCCAATTTAAGAACTTGGAAAAGCGTTGCTCATTAGCTCCCTTAGAAGGTTGGAGAATTTTACGGATATTGTTATCTCAACGTAGCCCGTAGAAGCAACCACCCTGTAGCCTTCCCTCTCCAGGATTATATGTAGTTCATTTACTACTAAATTCCAGAGAAAGGTAGACAGGACACCACCCTGAGGTGTGCATCGCCAAGGCCAGTGGTGATAGCCCTGCCAGTTAGCAGTTGACTTATCAACCTTCCAAGCGAGGTCTCGACTCCGAGATTTGAAAAGCGGTATTGATCGCCTTATTGAAGGCTTCATCAATTTCAAGAAAGGCTATCAGAAAATATTTCTTACAAGCAAGAGATTTTTCAATGCAGCACTCCTCTGCAGTATGTTAAGAAATTGACAGCAGATTTACGTCAATGCTGCACCGAAGGTGAATGTTCATCAGTGTTTTGAAGATTTTTAGGGGGAAAGATGATAAACTCTGAAGCCATTAGAGGGTACGTGCGAGCTTCTACCGGCTTTGGGTATGAAAACGACCATTGATTCGGTCAAAGTGGCTATCCAATCGGACGGTTCTGGGCTCAATACCAGCCGTGACCGAAAGACATTCTTTTTTGCAGGCAACTAGAATCTCGTGAGATGAATGGTCGCCTAAAATACAACAACAAATCAATTTGTTCTAATAATTTAGTCTTCCCATTAATTGTTCAATGCCACCCATGGAGCGAAATAACCACTGAGCCCAAACATCTTTCTCTCTATCTCTCTATCCAATTTTCCAAAAAAAACACGTGCTCCGGCATTTTAAGAGTAGTAATACCCTCTTGAGTGTTAAGTTCTTAAAAAAAAAAAACAGAAGTCCTAGGAATGTAAGAGAGTTTCATTTAGCCACTAAAGATGGTTCACAACCATGGGAGAGTGTGGGTGTAGGTATTTTCTATTCCAGCCGGGTGGCTGAAAGAGTTTTGAGCTGTTTATAGCCCAGATGAGCTTAGACGCTTTTATGAACCTATCGGGATTGCACGAGGTTATGTGCACGTCTAGAATAGTGTTCGAGTTTTCTTTAGCACAACCAGGGAAGTGGGTATTGTCAAAAGGCTCAAGCGATTCTTCCGCAAACATGGTCCAACAACCATCGGGTTTTTGAATGTAGCTAGGAATTGTTCGGATGGTGGAATTAATTTTCCTAAGTCTAGACGCCTTCAAACACTCTTCTACAATATTTTGATGCTGCAGAGCCTCCAGCATTTGCATTTGGCTTTCCTAAATTCCTTCAAGAAGGAATTTTCTGTATAAATGCCAATCATGGGCATTTCTCGTAATTTTTTTTCGCTCTGTTAAAAAGAATTAGCCCAAAGTGCTATGACGTTTCTCCACCACAGGGGTCGTTTTTTTGGCCCTGTTCCCACTCACGAGGCAGGGGACTGACATTACCTCGTTGTAAACCTCGGTTAGTTGGATAGCGAGGTTCTCGAGGTCAAAAACAGGGCGGATCAGGGAGGATGGCGATTTCAAAAGCATGCTTGTGGATAGTCCAGTAAATTTTCCTATAGTTTGTGTAGGTCTATAGCTAGTGATGAAGGTGGGTTAGAAAGCGATATAACAAAAAAGGAGATAAGTGTAGAGAATATACACCCTGAATGACTCGAACTGCAACCAACTTCAGACTGCTATAATTTCTAAATCGAGATAGTGAGCTCAAATTTTGACACATGACAGATAATTTTATTATTTACAAGCCTTTTAAACGATTTGCGTTCCAGTTGTGTTGGAAAATTTTTATCCGCAATGGAATTCAAACGTGATAGTGTGATTGCATTATATTTGGCTGGAAAACCACAAGTAGCTATCGTTAGAGCCCTCCAGCACCTCAACGTGAATAAATCATTTACGTCTCGAACCATAGCTCGTTACCGTGATACTGGCAGCGCGAGCGTTGCAAAACGCCATGGTGGTGGTCATAAAAAAACAGCAACATCGGCAGAAATGGTTCGGAAAGTGAAGATTCGAATTGAGCGAAATCCGCGTCGAAGTGGAAGAGAAATGGCTCGTGAGCTCAACATATCGTTGCAACGGATGCAACGCATACTGAAAAATGAGCTTGGGCTCAAGCCATTGTAATTCCAAAAAGCACATGATCTTACACCGCAACAGAAAAAAGTTAGAGTCGAAAGAGCGAAGGAGTTGCTACGCTTGCACGAAAGTGGTGAGTTGCCGAATTTGGTTTTTTCCGATGAGTCGCCATTTGTTATCGAGCAATATGTCAACAAACAAAATGACCGAGCTTACTTGCCAAAGAGGTCCTTCGAAAATTTACACCTTCGGATGGCCACCAGAAAGCAGGCAGCACCGATAGTGATGGTTTGGGTAGCCATAACCGCCGATGGTCGCTCTCCGCTCGTATTTTTGGACCGTGGCCGTGGCGTCAAAATTAATGCGAGCGTATACCGTGCAACTGTCTTAGATACAGTATTGAAGCCTGGGGCGAACAATCATTTCGATCGGAGACCGTGGACATTTCAACAAGACTCGGCACCGTCTCACAAAGCGCGCGTCAACCAAGATTGATTAAAAAACAATGTTCCACACTTCATTTCTTCGATACAATGGATTGCAAATTGTCCGGATGCAAATCCGTTGGATTTCTCTGTCTAGGGTATTTTGAAGGCGAAGGTTGGCACTAAAAAATACCAAAGTTTGGACCACCTCAAACAAGTATTTCGCAGGGAATGGGCCAAAATACCGCAGAGCCACTTGCGTGCAGCGTGCGATGCTTTCTTCGGCCGTCTCAAGGCCATTATTCGCGCCAAAGGTGGACATATTGAAAACTACTGATGCAATTTGAAAATTGATGTATTTTCCAACATTTCTTGCTTTAGCACAATAAAATTTATCAAAAAATAAAAAAATGATAGAATTTTAAAAAGTTGGAGTTAGAGTCATTCACCCTGTATTGAAAAAGTGACTCTGCTCTTTCATTAATATCCGAGCTGCCCCGGGCGGAGTAATGTGCATTGGCGCAAGAATACATGCTCTACCTTTCTTTCTCAAATATAATGGCCTGTAGTTGGGAGTCGTAAATCCAAGTATCAGGTCGTCAAAGACCTAAGGTGCTTGAATTGGGACAATATCGCTGTTGCAGAGGCGAAGAATAAGAGCGGCCGAAGCTGGAGGTTAATTTGTATTAGACGCAGGATGAGTGCTACGGCTGAATGCATCAACCTCTATCACAGTTGTAACTATTTACGTCTTCCTGGTCAGATGTTAGAAGGTCATCCTCATCCAAAGACAGGAAGGATGGTTCAATTTTATTGGCTGAGCAGGTTGATGCAAGGTCACAGCTCAAGAGCGCGACAGTTGTTTATACAACATAAAGGCTAAAGGCAGCGCAGTTCAGGGTTCAGTCTCCTCCACATCCATATCGGAACATATTCGGAGGCGGACAGTCTTTCCGTACCTACTTCTGCATCCTTGTAATGGGTGTACCGTAACTGATAACACCACCAGTTTTTGCCACAAAGGAGGCAGGGATTCTTGATTTATAACGATTATCGACGATCTAGAATTCCGTTTAGTTTTCTCCAACTAGACGATCTTCCAATCATGAGTTGGTTGAAGAGTTGCCTACTTTAATAATCAGAAGGCTCCGCAGGAATCCAGGAGGCCATTTGAAATCTGGTCGGTGTAATGGGTCTCTAGTTGTGCTTCATGCCAAACATCGGCTACTTTAGGTTTCGCTAGCTTAAATAGAATAGATTTATTGATACCTGATTTTATTTCTATGACATGACGTGATTTCTATGCCAACTACCGTCATCAGAAGTGGGAGCGGGACCTGGGTTGCTCCGCAGAATGTGAAGGAAGTTGACTTTTTTTTATGCTTTTAACCTCCACCTGCTTTTTAACCTCCACTTTCATCCACTTTTCTGGAGTGATGCTGCCGTCTGCATCACTCCTATCAATTAAAGCCATGATCAGACCGCTTTTTACAACTTCGCTGAATGGCTTTTGAGAAGTAGTGACAGTTGCAGTCCTCAACCTCTTCTGCGTGCGGAGTTTGGCGACTTTTTCACGGATCTGGGCCGTTCAGACTTTGAATCCGTGCTGGATGAGCCGGGCAAAGTGCTCTTTGTAGCGAACCTTGCCGCCCATGCTAGATAGGATTTCAGTCTAGCTGATCTCTTTTTTTCTGGAACCCTACCAAAACGGCACAATATCCTGAGGGCATTCCACCTCCTGTGATAAAGGATTTTGGAAGGTGGGTTTGAACCATTAAAAGCTTGCCTAATCCGGAAGGAAACCGATGTGGTCGTAGAGGAGGAAGTACTTCCCTGCTTCAATCGACTATTGGAATCATAGTGACGAGAGGTGGTGACTAAAACCTCTGATGCTAGTTATTTTGGAGCACTGGAAAGCTGAGATGCATTACCGGCGTTTTATAAGCGCCAAGATTAATTTTCGTTTGTTTCTTGGCGGAGTTTCAGACTTCATAACTGATCCCACGATTGGCGGTGAAAAGAAGGCACATCTGTACACAAATCCGCTGTATACAGATATGGCTAGTTGATCCGAAGGTCGCCAGGTATCCGGATACTTCGGTGACGATTAAACTATTTTTACTGGGTCCTCAGTCAGTCTATTATCGGCACCTTCATCCAGCCCAGTGGTAAGGAGAAGTTGAAAGGAAAATAAGGGGGTATGAGAGGTTTAGGGTTGACTATAAACTGTCTTCATGTCTCATCTGGGAAATATTGCAGTAATCCCGAGAATCGTTGACTTCTATTGAGCACGACCATGTGTATAGTCAGTAGGAGATTGACACAGGTTAGAGAGGTTTTCTTTGGTCAGATACTTAGTTTCTACTTACTATCCATATGTCGTTGGTTTTTGACAGTCTAAGCACTAACAGGAAGTATTCCTCCCAGATTTTACTATCGACTGTGAATCTACTTCTGGATTTTCTTGACTACCCTGTCAGGCTTCTCTTCTGTGCCCTTAGAACTCCTAAAGCACTTCCATTTCATGCGTTTCGTGTTCTTTTTGATCCTTGTGGAGGAGCAGGTATCGCTTCTCCTTTGTTAGTTGTAGAGCTCATTTTCGGGTACAAAGTGGTTCAATATGCATCCTGCGTTGGCCGTCTAACTAGACCTTTGCCATTGAAGCCCGATATATCTCAGCTTGTCAAAGTTAGTATTTCTGATGTGCTGCCGGCAATGGTGCTACTCCTCTTCTATAGATAGTATTGGCGGCATATCGCTTTGGACAGGTTATGTGTTACACGATTTCATCCCTTGCAATTAAGATTGCGGCTGTCTGACTTCGAACTTCTTCATTATGTTTGGCTCTTGTTGTAATGTCCAATATACATGTATCCAAATGTACGAGGGTTGGCCGAAAAGTTTCCGACTGCAACGTAAAGATAGCAACACTCGTCAATAAAAGCTAGAAAATGCTTGTTGTGTATCTTTTGACAGTTACTAATCGAAGTTTCAGTCATTTTGGACGCGCAGTTTTTAGTTGACAGTCGTTTGAGTGAGTCGATGTGAGTGTTTTTTGTGAAAATGGAAAAAATTGAGTATCGAGCTGTTTTTGAAAGGCAATACGCCTACGCAAATCAAAAATGAGTTAGACTCTGTGTATGGGGACTCTGCACCATCATTTACCACAGTGAAATTTTGGGCAGCTGAATTTAAACGCGGCCTAAGAGCTTGGCAGATGATGAACGTTCGGGACATCCAAAAACTGCAACCACTGACGATAACATTGCTAAAGTTCACCAAATGGTGTTAGCCCGCCGCCGAATTAAAGTGACAGAGATAGTAGAGGTTATGAAAATGTCCAAAGAACATGTTTGTTACATATTAAATCCAGATTTAGGCATGAGAAAGCTGTCCGCGCGTTGGGTGCCGCGTTTGCTGACGTTAGGCCAAAAACGTGTTCGAATGAACATTTCCCTCGCTTTTTTGGCGCAGTTTAGGCGCAATAAATCCGAGTTTTGGCGCCGATTAATTACTGTAGATGAAGCTTCGATACACCACTATACGCCTGAAACAAAAATTCAGTCAAAACAGTGGACTGCAAAGGGCGAGCCGGCTCGAAGAAAAGCAAAAACTGTTTTTTCGGCTGGGAAAGTGATGGCGACTTTTTTTTTGGGATAGTAAAGGAGTTATCTTAATCGATTATCTTCAAAAAGGAAAAACCATTACAGGAGCATACTTCGCATCATTACTTGTCAAACTTAAGGCAGAAATTTCGGAAAAACGGCCACATTTGCAGAAAAAGAAAATCCTGTTTCACCAAGACAACGCGCCGTCTCACACCTCAGCGGTTGCCATGGCGAAAATTCATGAATTACGGTTTGAACTGCCTGACCATCCGCCTTATTCGCCAGATCTAGCTCCAAGCGAATTCTTTTTGTTCCCTCATCTAAAAACTGCGCTCGGAGGACAGAGATTTCCGTCAAATGAGGAAGCAATCACCTTCGTGAACAATTATTTTGCAAAGAAAAACGCCAAGTACTATTTGGACGGGTTAGAGAGATGGGAGCATCGCTGTGAGAAGTGTGTAGAGTTGCAAGGAGGCTATGTAGAAAAATAAAAAAAAAAATTTGAGAAAAAATGTCTTGATTTGATTTGCGGCCCGGGTCAACCCCGGACAGATTTATTAATGCTTATTGCAAGCTTATTCTTAGAATTAACAATTTTCACTTAAAACTAAAGATAAAAACTAAAGGGTGGGAGCGGTTAAAAAAAGTTAGGATGCGAGGCATAGGTGGAAATAAGAGTGTTTTTTAAGAGAGAGTTTGGTGAGATGGTAGTCGAAGAGAGGCAGAATATCGTTAACTTCACGAAGCATTCTAGACATTGGTTCCAAGTGTCCGTAATTCGTTCGGTGGAGATTGAGCCGGAAAAGTGGCACAGACCTAAGATTGCGTGGGTTGGTGTTAAAAGAAATAAGTTGAAGTAAAGAAGGACAATCGATATTACCAACTAAAATTCGATGAATAAAGAGAATGTCGGCATCTTTTCGACCTATAGAAAGGGGTTGTAAATTTATAAGTTTAAGCCGGTCAGTATAAGGTGGTAAGTTTTGGGTATCATCCCAGGGAAGACCACGTAAGATGAATCGTAAAAACCTGCGTTGAACAGCTTCTATCCGGAGGATGTGTGTTCTATAGTAGGGTGACCAAACTTGGCTTACATATTCAAGAAGAGGCCTAACAAAGGTTATGTAAAGAGATTTGGTAACATAAGGATTGGAAAACTCCTTAGACCAGCGCTTGATGAAGCCAAGGGCAGAGTTGGCTTTCTTTATTATATTATCAATGTGAGAACGGAAATTGAGTTCCTTATCACAGATAACACCTAAATCACGCAACTCATTCACTAAGGGAACAGGCAGATTAAAGATTAGATAGCAGCGAGGTGAAGTAGGGGGCCGCTTACGGGAATACCTTATATCCTGACACTTATTGACGTTAAGCTCAAGAAAATTCTTCTGACACCAAGTACAAAATCTGTCAAGATCTTCCTGCAGTGGTAGGCTGTCTGAGGAAGAAGATATATATCTAAAGATTTTCATATCGTCTGCGTAAACAGATATGTATGAATTTTTAATGATGCAATTAACATCATTAATGGCCAGAATAAATAGTAAGGGGCCAAGGTGGCTGCCTTGACGAACACCGGATCAGAAATCATGGACCTAAATAAAACATAGTACTGTCTTTCATTTAAATATGATTGAATCCATGTTATAAAGTTTATTTGGAAACCAAGAGCTTTTAATTTCAGAAGGATTATATCATGTGAAATCCTATCAAAGGCCTTGCTGAAATCGGTGGCAATCACATCAACTTCATTTCCAGATTCCAGTGCATATAAAATGCTTGATACGAATTCCGTTAAGTTGGTGGTCGTAGATCTACCTTTGAGAAATCCGTGCTGGTTTTGGGAAACAATAGGTTTACAATGGAAAAGCATTTTGTCATAAATAATGCTCTCGAAAAGCTTAGGTATGCAGGACAGCTTAGGAATTGGTCGATAGTTAGAGCTTTTCCAGGTCGAGGGAAATAATCCGTGGGTGATAGAAAGCTGAAAAAGAGCTGTAAGAGATTGGGCTAGGTGCATTTAACATTTCTTTAAAAATATAGGGGGAAGATCATCAGGGCCGGCAGAATAATCATCTTTGAGGTTTATTATTTTATCTTTAACCTGCTCTAAAGTTATAGGCACAGATTCCAAAGTTGTTTGTGGGCAGCTATTTAAGTAGGAAAAGTAAGAGTGGTCTGGCTCTTGGGAATGGGTGGCGAACGCTTGGCTAAAAAAAGTTGCGAAGAGATTTGCTATAATTTGGGTATCGCCCGAGGACTTATCTAGAAAATTCAGAGATGATGGATAGTTATCCGATTTGCTTTTAGTTTTGATGAACTGAAAGAATCGCTTGGGGTCGGAAATGAGTGTGCGGTCCATTTGGTTTAAATAGTTGTCATATAGAGTGTGACAAAGTACAGAGAAATTTAATTGGGCAGACTGGTAGTAAAAGAAATCGTTGTCGGAACGTGATATTAAGTAAGTACGCCAAAACTTATTTCTCTTATTACGAAGAGATCGCAGCTCTTTATTATAAAAGAGTGGTGAAGATGAGGGATTCTTTACGCCAACGTAAGAGAAAGGGGAGGGTGGTAACTATGCAACTTAGAAAGAAGAAGTCTGCTTTCTAAAACGATGCAGTTATCTGCATCAGTGACGAAGACTAGGTCGAGTTGTCTGCCAAGGTTATTGGTGACACCACTTAATTGATACAGACCTGAGTCAGTAAGGCAGTCGATGAAAAGGTTTTCTTTATCAGATGTGGGATTTGTTGCAGTAAAGTAGAACTGGTCAGTCTGAGCCCATACAAGCTTAGGTAGATTGAAATCACCTAAAAAAATGACCACGTCGTTGAGATCAGCAGCATTAAAAATGCTGTCGATTGCATCAACAGCTAGCTGGTAACCTTGAATTGGTTGAAAGGGGCGAATATAGCAGCAGCAAATATATAGGTTGCGCTTGCAAATAGGAATTCTAGCGCAAACGAATTCAAAGAACGCAGTTGACGATTTTTTAAAGGGTTTAGACTCGAGACGAGAGTGTATAGCTAGAAGTACCCCACGGCCATATAAATTTTCCTCTTTATCTAGACCGTCGTCACGGTGTAAATCAAAGTGTTGGCAAAAGTCTTGTATCATTGTTCGGTGGGAAACTTTTCAGCCAACCCTCGTACCTATACTGTGCTTACAACTAGGTAGCCGGAACATAAGGAAACTTGTCTTGTGTCGAGCAGAAGTCTCCAGCCTTTGCCACAGAATGCACTGGATAATATTTTTATCCGCTTTGCTGGTTGCTTTACTGCGGGTGTCTCTTTGAATATCCTAGAAGTTCACGTACAGATCCGGGAATCCTTGTCATTGTTTCGTTCGCGAAAGTTGTTTGCGAAGTCAGATCCGAGGCAGATTTTTATTTCATCGTCTGGTATTTCTCATGGTGGTGACTTTCTTTTTACTCATTGCACCGCTACAGCATGTGTTTTCCTAATAGAAATCTGAAAACCAAAGCAAATACAACGTCAATTACTCCTTATTACAGGGATTTATCTGGCACATTTTGTCCTAATTTGATGAAACTTGCACGGTTAATGGATACCAGATGGCCCAACCTGGAAGCATATTAAAAAATTTAACTGCTAGTCGACTTCCATATATCGACTAAGTCAAAGAAGAGGATTTTCTAGTTCGTCCCAAAAAAAAATTCGAGGTAAGGCCAAATACGAATATTGAGACTGGATGGCAGATGGAAGAAAATTAGTCTCAGCGATAGGTCCTTCGCGATTCGGAAAGCCGTTTAGTAAATGATATGCCTTTATCTTTCTGAAATAAACTTAAACCACTTATTCAATATGTCTTTAGAAATTCTAAAAAGGGAATCCACAATGAAGAAGATGGGTGCCTTCTAGGGGGGGGGGGGGGGGGGGGTTGATATAGCCCATAAAGAGAGCTTATCCGTAAGACTTTTAAATGGTAAGCAGCTTATATATTCAAAACAGACGTAGTATCTACAATACTGTACGTGCATAGATAAGCCCACTTTTATTTATCATTTAAATTGAAACCATTGTGTAGGTCCTACTAATCCGCACATACGCACGCATATATGTACACACGCGCACAAAAAGTCAATCAGATAAAGCTAGAGGCCTGATAAAAGGGAATAACGCTCTGAATGAATGCAAATCTCTTCAATTACTCAAGAACATAAGCATCGGGCTCGTGCTCGTGCTCGTGCTCGTGCCGTCTTTCTTTCGCCTCCACCTCATGCGACATTGTTTATCCAGTGAAAGCACAATAAAAAAAGACGACAAACCGTAGAATGCAAGTAATTTCCTGTCAACGGCTTTGATAAATAATACAATCCAAGTATGGGTGCCATCCCTCCAGGATTTGCCACGTACTACCATTACCGAACCGGTCTTACGAGTACTACTCGTACGTACCCTCTTAACCGCACACATTTGCCATGTCATCCATTGTTGCTGGGCTGTTACCCATTTATGCGTCTGAAGAAATGCTTAAGGAAGAAAAAGTTGTTTTTTTTTTATTTATTGATACATACATACATACATAGATACGGGTACGTAGATGCAGAGGATTTTGCCAAGAAAATACAAAGCCACTCTTACTGCAGTGGCAACAGGTCGTATGAAACTTCCAGAAGACACTGCCGCCGGATGATTTGGTTGTTCTGGCTCATAACTAGTGTCAAGTTAACTATTATCATTGCCACTTTAATGGCCACAAAGTGTATCCTGGCAGTGGCTTTCCAGTTTTCTTTTTGAATTCGTGGTTTACTTCTGCAGTCGAGTAAAGTAGGGATACTCTGCAGGGGTAGATAACATGGGATACAAAAACAACTCATCGACGAATCTACCAAGCTTAGGACAAGTGGTTAACTATACATTTGGGAGGGCGGAGAGGGCAGGAAATATATTAAACTCAAGTGGCTAAGTACACAGTAAATATTAAACTCAAATAGGTAGTCAGGCCCTCACATATCTGGATGCCTGGGTGTTCGCCCAGAACCAGGGCAACCAAGGACAAGTGCGCCAAATTGTATAGATATTCGGAGGGTGCATGTATGGATGTACGTACACTTGGATAGTTGCCAACGTGCACCAAGTATGAGAATAAGTACTCCTCGGTCCTCAGTCCGCATTCATACCAGCGCACATTTAAAAATGTTGTTCCCTTGACAAAAGCCGATGGACAGATCGGGGGAGGAGTGGTGTGCTCCTTGGTCGTCTAAATCTTGAACTACATTCCGCCGTGCTCGTATACAAGTACTTCTACGAATGTATGTGGGATCTTGAGTATCATTAAATGTCAAGTTTCTTCTATTTCTTTTGTTCTTGTTTGGTGTTTTTTGTTCGTGGTGTACACATAGATTGTGCATATCATGCAGGAAGGTTCCGATTCAGAAGAGATTGCTATTCATAGCAATCAAGAGAAATGAAAGAAAAAGGATTCCGTCTAAGCTTTGTTTCACAAGATCCTAGATTGAGGAAACGAGTGGCGTCTTTCACTGTTTTTCGACAAGGGAGTTTCGCTATATCACCAATCTTCCAGTGGCTGATTATGTTTGAGCAATTAGTTAAATTTGTTTCCTTAAAAGTCCGCTTTCCGTTGTTCTGATTTGTCTACAAGACGTATTTGGTACCTTTTAAAGGACAAAGAACCATCCATTGTACTCGGTTTATGCTTCTTTAAATAGAATTTCTCAGTCATTTGGGAGAAGATACGTTCAAGCTTTGGCAGAGCACGAGGGTAGTTTTTATGCAAATTTGTCTCCAGATCTTCTGAGCCTTGTCGGGCAAATTTTGACTTGGGCTCTAGTTACAAATTGGTGCATACGTAATCAAAAAAGCCTAGAAGCGGTAGGAGGGTATGATGCAGCCCGGATTAATTGTCACCAGGGATACTTTACCCTATCTGATGGTTCTTCATGCCATAATGCATTGTCAACAGCATTGCATATGTCTCCTCTTGAAAGACGAAGTTTGCCTTTTCTGCAAAGACGGCAGGACCGCATTCTTTATCAGCTTAGGAGGCTTTCGCGACAACACTTTTCTAAGCTCCGATTGTAGCTAGTGAGTCCTGAGAACAGAAGAAATTGGCTTTGTAGTCTTGCCAAGATCCATGTCATAGACGGCACCAGCACCGTCTGGGAAGTTTTCGACGCGACTTGTACAATCCAAAGAATATTGCTTTACCTGCGTGATACAAGGCCTTCCAGGGAGATTTAGGCAAAAAATCTCAAGCTTTCGGCATGCAATCTGAGTCGAGGCCAAAGTTGGAACTTTAAGCCTAATTTTCGCTTATGCCAGTACAGAGGATAAACATGAGAGCATCAAACACATGACCTCGTAGACCGAACATTTGCTCAGTGTCCCAACTATGGCACCAAAATTGTGCTTAGGACAAGGTTGGGTAAGGAAATCGTCTTTCAACGGCTCAACGAAAAACACAGCAGGGAAAGCACAGGTTTCTCCAAAAAAAAGGAATGGTCAGGAAGAGTGCGGAATCGAAGAATGCTGATCGGACTAAAAATTCAGAATAGAAGTTTGAAAAGATGAACGTGGATAATAGCAATAGAGCTACAGTCACTGCTGGGATGTAGAAAGACTACATCTGCAGACTGTATACGGGGATGATGATCAAAATACCGCTGTCAGCCAGAATGAGCTACTCACCCTTGACAAAAATGCAGCGGTTTCGAAGGTAAAGTCTAATAAAGTTGCTGCCGCAAACGGATGCCTTCTGATCTATTTAGAGCAGGTGGAGATATCCCAGTTGGGAGCAGCATGCATTAGCTCATCTGTTAGATATGATCCGACGAAAGTATCGTTTGTCCCGATCCAAGCTATAGCGGAATGATAATCATCGCCTATAGGATCTTTTCTGCCGTATTATGTGAGTGCTTGCAACCATTCACGAACCATCTGGTTGGTCCATACCAGTGCGGTTTCAAGGGAGAGCAGTACGCCATCAATTAAATATCATCACACTAAATACCCGTGTCAGAGTGTCAGATCGACACTCCCCATCTATGTATTTATCGACTTCAAGGCCGCATACAACAGCATACAGAGGGATGAGTTATACAAGGCCTGGCAAGCTCGTCGAGCTGTGCAAGATGACACTGTAAACGAAGATTTTAGACAAGGCCACGCACTATTATGTAACTTTTTTTTTTACATCGCCCTAGAAACAATCGTGTGAAACACATTGGCCTACAAAAGAGGCGGGATCTTTTGTGAGACTGCAAAATAACTTGCATACGCGGATGACATTAATGTGATGAGGCAAAAACAGGGAGCTGCCAATGTAGCTTACGTGAGTACTGAGGCGAAAGCGGCCAACATGTGTACGACTGTAAACGACGGCAAAACAAAGTACATCCTGTCATCGAGGCAGTTAAGGACTTCGTATGCCTTTGATTAGCACTAGACGCAGAATTACTTTTGCCAATCGCTGTTTCTTTTGGCTCAGGAGGCCATCGAGTAACAGAACTGTCTATCGTAAGATCAAACTAGCTTTATACACCTATCAGACCTTTGCCATTTCGAGAGAAAGATACTACGCGTAATTTTCGATCCCGTTTATATTGAGTACAATTCCCAGTCACGAGGGATTACGGACTGTAAAGCGATATCGGTCTAGTTTGGGGTTAACCTGGGCCTCAACTAACAAGCCTCTCCAGCTACGCCGGTCTTTAGCTAATTGTCCCCAGTTGCGCACTCCAATTCGGTTGAGGTTGCCTTTAACTGTGCGTGCCACTTAAGACGAGGTCTCCCTCTACTGCTTTGTCCTTTCGGGTTAGATTCGAAGACTCTGCGGGCCGCAGTATGTCTATTGACTCTACATGTCTTAGCCATCTCAGATGACTGATGCGCAGTTTTCTGACTAGCTATGCCACTGTATAGCTGGGATAGTTCGCAATTAAATCTTCTTATCTAAATCCAAACGGGACCGTTTAGTTGGCACTTCTACTGACCAGAAATGAGTTGGTGTCTCCACAAAGTCATTTCTAGCAGCTTCAAATACCTCGGCCGGTAAGGCGTCAGGTTCGGCTTCTTTGTTTCAATTTAGATATTGCTGTCCATCCTGGTCAGGTGGTCGGAAGTTTTGGCCATCATCGTGTAAGTTGAATAGCCTATTCTGCTTAATGGCAGGATTTTGCGCCCCTTCGCCGTTATACAATCTACAGAAAAAGTTTTCCACATTCTCAGCACCGACTTTGACTCTACCACAAGGTTTCTTTTTTCATCTCTACGGGCTTCTGCACGGGAGTACAACCTTCTAAATATCTGCGATCGCGCACTTTTCGTCCTCTTTTTTCTTCTGCGGGAGAAGCCGATGTTCTTCATGTCTTTCCTGCTCGTAATTCGTTGCAGCAGCTGCGTCGCTTTGTACGCTGCTTGTTCAGCTGCATGTGCTTGTCGGCATTCTATCTAGGGAATTTTTAGTTGTAGGTGACATCAGTTGTGGCGTCTCTGATGGCACGTTGACAGTGTTGCCACTGGTCTTCGCTACGTAATGCTGCCGGCATAGGAGTTGTGGAGAGATTTCGGGATATGTGTTCGGCAATGATTCTGGCGGTCTCTTGCGGTTGCAGCTTTTCTATCTAGTTTTTTTTTTTTATTGCAGGGCTTGCGAAATCCTCATTCGAACGTTGGCTGCAACGAGGTTGTGATCCGAGTCAATGTCAGCTGCCCGGAACGTTCGGACGTTCGAAATACTAGAGGCATGACTTATGTCTATTCAAATGTGATCAATTGGATTTAGTGTTTCGTAATCCGGAGACTGCCATGTCTCCTTGTTTAAATTGAGATGAGGAAGACATGTGCTTGCTATAGTGATGTTTCGTCCCGCCGCAAAGTCAAAAAGCCTAAGTCTGTTGCCAGACATGGAGTTGTGTAAGCTATTCTAACCAACTGTCCTACTAAAGATGGTCTCCATTCCTATCCAGGTGTGTCATACTTCGGAGATGTCGAGGAGCTCGTAGAAACATTCTTTGGTGACGTCGTTTTTGTTTTCCTTAGGGGCATGGGTCCATTTCTTGCTTAAGATTGACTCTATACCAGTAGCAATTACCATAGTATACTAGGTGGGGTAAAAAGTAACCTCCTTGACCGCCAGAATGCGCTGCTACTGCAAAATAGGTTATGTCCGTTCATATTTAGGCAGACATGCCAAATTTCAGTGCGATGCTGTCTTTAGTTTTGTTTTGACAGCTGATTGTTGTTAACGTGTTTGGCATCATGTTGAGTATGGACAAAAAGGATTTTCGTTCTCTCATAAAACATTATTTTTTGAGAGGCAAAACGGCGAAGGAAACAAAAGAAAAGTTGGATAAATATTATGGGGCAAATGCTCCGTCAGATTGCACCGTCAAATATTGGTTTCGAGAGTTTCGTGGTGGCCGCAACTCCACTACCGATCAAGTCCGCAGCGGCAGGCCCTCCGATGCGGTTACAGAGGACAATGTCAAAAAAATACATGAAATGGTGTTGGCTGACCGGAAAGTGAAGGTGCGCGAGCTAGCAGATAGCACAAAGATTAGTACTGAGTGCACACGCCATATTTTGGGCAATATTCTGCATATGAAAAAGTTATTCTGCCGCTGGGTGCCGCGAATGACCAAAAACACGAACGCGAGAGCACTTCGAAAGAGTGTTTGGACTTGCTGATGCGGAATCGGGAGGACTTTTGACGTCGATTGGTAACTGGATTTAGATCCTTCGGACTATGGCTAAAGATGGCTCATCAATAAAGAATTCAGCTCATGCGAGGAAGACCTTCCGGAAAATTACTTTTCGGACGGGATCAAGAAGTTGAAAAATTGCTGGAATAAGTGTATCAAACTAAAAGGGGACTATATTGAATAATATAAAAAAAACATTTAAAAACATTTTTTTTTAATTCCCAAGGAGGTTACTTTTCACTCCACCTAGTATATCACAGTTCTTCATCCTCCTTATGTCGGTCCCATCCCATCGCACTTCCTGGATGGTGGTGATACTGCGTTCTAGCTGTCAAGGGCCTCTGCTAACTATACGGCAGCACGTGGCATGTTAAGGGTCCGAACACTCCACATGCAAGAGTTGTCAACAGTGAATCCATTTTTATCCGAGGCCATTAGTTGGTTCGTCACATATTTTTAATCTCTTCTATAGAGCCCTATAACGGCGTAGACCAGTATTATGCTACTGGCCGAGCATGTCCTAGGCATTTTAGCTTGCATAGTAAGGATTTACTCATGCAGTTATCGGAGATCGGAACTTGGAGGTAAGGCAAGCACTTCATTACAAACTTGATTGTTGTGATGCTGACCTAATCAAAATTACAGGACAGTCAGCAGTTTTCCGATCAATCGCCCATGCAGGTCCCTAGCAGGTTGTAGGAGTACAATTTCATTAGCTCCCACAGAATTCTTCTTTCTATACGAGTCGATTGTCGTGCGGAGCACTAGCTTCTTGAAATTTGGTTAAAGCCAAGTTCCCGGCTAGTCAGGTTATGATGCATACGTACAAGTATGTGATTTTCCACACGAGATGGGAAAGTCAAATTGGCAATTAGAGTTATATATTGTTACTGGTTGACCGGGTCTCTCATTATGATGCAAGGAACACTGTAATTGAATCATTTAAACTTAAAGCAATATCCCCATATCCACGATCGATTTTCAGGGACTGATACACAGCCAATTGCAAATTGTGGCCACAGGAAGATAGACACACGTGTAAGAGCCCGTGAAATCGGCACAAAATCAAATGCCGCATACGTACATATAAGCATCCTACATTCTGTGTTGTAAAACCACTTTAAGAAGATACAAACGTACAATAAAAGCATCCCCTTGGAAGTGCTGCAGCCCATAAAACTGAATCAAAGCAACCACGTACCGGCCCTTTATAAATAGCTCAAATGTGCGAATTTAAATTATTTATTCAACTCCCATTAAGCACATCGCCAAAACCACATTAACCACTATATTCCACTGCCCTAGTGCCCGCAGAATACCATTAAGCTGCCATGGGTAATACCCAATCCAATAAACTTAACATGACTGCAAACTATGCATCAGTAGATACTAGATACTCTGCAGTCATATGTGCATGTACATATGCCATGTATCCGAGTAGATAAACCTCAAAGCGCCACACATTCGATACCGATATCTGCTCATATCCTTGAAAGTGCACTTTGATGTCAATTGTCACGATAAAAAAAAAAAACCTAAAAAATAAAACGCTTTTAACACCATGCATCGTCTATATTTAAAGTGCCAACACCTGATTGGCCGATAAAATCAAATCATCTGCCGTAAAAATAAAACGCTGCCGTGCGTATTTGCAAAAGTGCGAACCACTCGCTGTGTGGTAGATAGTGATAGATACGGATACTTGTAAGTAGCCTCGGTTGGTTTAAGTAATCATTTCACTTTTGGCATTTGAAATCTCTTCTCACGCTGCATCTAGTCGTATTCAACCGGTGATAGAGGACGTATTTCATCTCATACTCGTACATCAGTGTTCAAGTATTCGCTTTGGTTTGCTCCAATTTAGGCCAGAACGCAGCCAAAGGGATAGTTGGAATTTGCCACATTGAGATGTGCACACATACATATGTACATATATTGGTTAGAGACAGGAGGAACGAAAACTCTCAATTCATTTTGCAGTTAACAGACTCTTGTGTCCAAGAAGGGTACGGCAACAAGAAGTTTAATACTTGCCGCCGCCGCAGCCACAATGAAGATTACCTTTGACGTTAAAAAGGATTCCAGCTAAAGCTTCGTAGATACCCGTCAACCGCCAGCTAACCGGTCGAATTTTAAAATTGCCCTTGCAAATGATTATCACTCTCACAGCAGAATTTTCTCACTCTTTCTCTGCATCTTACTCTCTCCTATTCTCTCTCTCTCTCTCTCTGGCTGTTCCTCTCTGCGTTTTCCACTCACTAAGCACAAATTTTCGCATGATAAGGAAATGAGCTTTATTTGAGTGAAAGTCTTTCACATTTCCCCTTAAGTTTAAGAGGAAAAGTAAGCGCAAGTTTTCGAAAGCACTCGAAAGTCAAACGAAAACTAAAACCACAAGCTTAGGGCACTCGAACATAGATGGCAGCAGGCTTTTCCTCAATGAAATTGAAATTCAACTTTCGTTTGTTTATTTTGGTTTTTGGTTTTTGGTCTCTGCCGTGTACTGGGTCATTTGTTGAACTTTCTATGTACTCGTGTAGTTAACGCGCGATGAACTCGTTTTCATTGTGCGACAGCCGGCGAGTGAACTTTTTCCTTCTGTGACGTCATTGCGCATTGCGACACACAGCATGTGTTTCGGACTCTTTCTCTCTCACATTCTCTGGTACAGGGTATCTGCGAGTACGTATGCACATAAATCAAGTTTAGAGTAATTTCCACTTTGCCATTGGACGTACTAACGACATGGGTAGATATGAGTACGTACGTCCATATGCCGTAAAAGTCCATGTTTCCTAATAATATTTCCGTGTTCGTCCTTTTACTACTCTGTATCTACATACTCGTACATACCTATCTATGTATATGCTTGAGTATATCTGGCAACGATTATTGAGTTGGATGGTGTAGCAAGGAGATGTAACAGTCTTTTTTTTTCGATCCTAGGAATATTAGAATGCGGTTAACACGTTACACAGTTGGTGCGCCCTTGTCGGCATTTTCACCTACTATACATTCGCCGGATAACGGCAATGAAGCGACTGTGTCAAAGCGTGTGAACGCTTTTTTCTCTTTTTTGTTTTTGTATTTCGTAACACCTTTGCTAGATGAAAGAAACGAGTTTCTTCTGTCGTTTCCCTCGTTTCTGTACACACGTGCTTACAAAAATTGAATGACCTCACAGCCAAGTATAAAGGGCAGTTGATTGGGGTGGAACTGGGGGTACGACCTTGGACCTATTTTTTCTGTAAAACGCGTTAAGGTGAGGATTTTCAATTGGAAGAACTCTTGCTTTGAGATATGTACTCGGTGATTGGTGAAAGCTTTGTCGCCTTTTAATTTATCAGCCGATAACACTGGTTTGTACATTCAGTTCCTATCTGCAAGGACTTCGCTTGACATGTTACGAAAGTTATCATAGAATTTGGAATCAATATTTTGGCCATGCGGAAAGAATCTGCTCATGGATTCTGAACGATATCAAGTTTGTATAGGACTTTTGTTAGGAACACACATTCGGGGAAACATACAGGAAGTAGCTAATAATTCTCGTCTCTACCAACACAGCAGCACAAGATACTCGTATTGTCATGACCTACAAAATAAAATAAGGACTATCCTTCCATACACTTCAGCAGAATTTAATGAGAATAACCTGCTTTCTGGTTCTCTGAGTTGACGGCTATTGCGAATTTACAGCGTCACCTTCCTCTGGTGAAGATTGTCTTCATACGGCTAATAAGTCTTTCGTCGTTTTTTTAAAGACACTTGCTAGTCTAAGAGAGTCTCATATACATTCAAATCTAGATAGGAATCGAAATCGCAACATGTACGAGGATACAGACTACTACCTTTCTGGGCATAGAAGGAGCTTTGAATTATGTAAAGACGGAATCAACACCAGCCTTAACAATCTAAAGGGCAATGGAAAATTAGCCTCTGGATAATCGGCATACAGAGACATTCCACAGAATTGATTTGACCTCTACTCTTGATGATACCTATTTCCACCTAGGTCCTGTCCTCAGCCATAGTGTTCGAAGTTCTGCCACACGCTTGAGTTTACTCTAAGCCCTTATTAAAGAGTTGGATTCCTCCTCGGCTGTCCTTCTTCATGTCTGCCTAAGGTAAGTGGATTGTATTGCACGGTGAACTTCGATATTTTTTTGTTTTTTATATAATTTGCACGCGCCCAAGGGATTTAAGTCCCC
Organism: Volucella zonaria; assembly: GCA_963966105.1. NCBI lineage: Eukaryota > Metazoa > Arthropoda > Insecta > Diptera > Syrphidae > Volucella > Volucella zonaria. Next base: position 118,871,231 of record OZ014532.1, read on the forward strand.
TTAAAACGCTTGCACACAGCGCGGGTGGAACTGTATTCGCTCCGTAAAGTCTGGCCAATCTACTGCTGCTTTGAAGTCTGACTAGTGCCGGTAATCGGTTCTTGACGTGTAGTAGTTGGTCGTTCGGTGTACAGTTTGAGCAGAAGATCCTTAAAATGTTACGAGGACACTTATTTATCAATGTTTGTAGCTCCCTCGTGATGATGTTGGCAACTTTCGAGGTTCTACGTCCATAAAGTAGCAGTCTTTCCACGTTTTATCGAAACAGTCTCAGTTTTAGTGCTGAAAACAGTGCTTCTCAGGATTTAAGATGACATACCGAACGCAGATTTTGGTTTGCAAATTCTGCTAACCAAATCAAATCCGATGACACCATCTTCTTACATGCCACTTACGAGTTGCTGTCCGGCAGTGTTGAGCTGAGCTTAGAATTTTTGCTTTTATTTTCAGTTCTACTTTGTTCGCTTCTGACTCCATGTTGTGGGCTATCTGGTGAAGTTAGAATATTCAATGTGCGATACCACCGAAGGCATACTCGTATGCTTGAGATATGATGTCATAAACCATCTTAGTTCTATGTTTCCCTTAAGAGGAATTGCCCGGATCACGTCACTGATTACTACAGGGAAAAACAGTGGAGTTGGAATCCGATATATCTACTTCTTTTGAATAAGGCTCTCCATAAAGCATCTGACTTCAAGCTTTCGAAGGTTTTCCCGAAATCGATGAACAAGAAATGTAGCGCAGATCTACATATACTCGATGCATAATTCAATGATGAGCCGCAAGGCATTGATGTAGTCGATGCTGGGGGTTTCACCACGAAAGGCTATCTTTTCGATTTTGAGCGTTTAGGTAGCATTTCCCTCTCGAATCTTCAGGGAAGGCATGGGTTTCGGATAATTAGCGCCTGCTAGACCAAAATATACGGCGAAAGTTGAGAAGAGGAAGGACTAGGTAGGACTCGATAACATAGCAATTGCTTCCGAAGAAGTAAATAAAAAGAAATATCGATAGATCTGTATTGGTTTTGAATGTTTGACCATTAAAATGAATGGGATCACAGACTTTCGTATGCTATTCCACAAGCATTAAGTTCGGTTTAGGGGCAATTTTTTTTTAGAGTACCACCTCGACCAAACAGTTCCCGGAATAACCACTTTTATGCTAAGTTGGTAAATCTGTTGTTGACATTCCCTCTAAATCTTAGCGTTATAGCTTGACATTTGCAAAAGTTACGTAGCCAAGAGTACATCTATCTCTGTGTGTGTTGGCGATTTTTTACAATTTTAGAAATGGATTTCGATTCGCAACTTACAACGAACTCGTATTAAAACGGATTTATTGGTGCGCGAACGTTGGAAATGTTGGAAAAGTGTTTCGGTAACGATTCTCTAAAGAAAACGTTCGTTTACCAGTGGCACGAGCGCGAGCAGTTCAAAAGTGGTCGTGAGTCAATCGAAAATGATGAACGCAGTGGCAGACCATCGACATCGAACGACAGGAAACTCAATGTTTTAGCGAAGAAGAGTTGGGATTAGCCGTACAGACAATGAAAAACAGAAGAGCACCCGGCCCAGATGGAATTCCAGCAGAAGTAATAAAAGTGACTGCCCAAGCATGCCCTAACCTGCTGCTCAAAATGTACAACAGTTGTCTCGAAGAAGGAGTCTTCCCAAAGAGCTGGAAAAAGCAATGATTGGTACCGATCAGCAAAGGAAAAAGAGACCCAGACTCCCCATCAGCGTACAGGCCCTTATGTATGCTGGACACTGCGGGAAAACTGATGGAAAAGCTGCTCAAATCACGGCTCACAGATGCAGTACAAAGAGTAGGAGACTTGGCAGGAAGGCAGTACGGATTCAGGAAAGGACGCTCCACAGTCGGAGCTATTGAAGAAGTGATGAAGTCTGTTCAAACCGCCCAACAAGGAAGTTGCCGCTCTAAGAAGATCGTTTTGCTGGCAACCCTGGACGTAAGAAAGGCATTTAACTCAGCCGGGTGGAGTCATATACTCAATGCGCTAGAAAATAGATTCAACATCCCAGCCTATCTATTTCATATGATGAAGGACTATCTCAGGGATCGGGATCTGATCTACGACACCACAGAAGACCTATGAAGGAAGGAATTAACATCTGGACCAGCACAGGGGTCAATCCTGGGACCAGACCTCTGGAACATCTCCTATGATGATATACTGCGGATGGAGATGCCCGAAGACACCTTTCTCGTTGGGTACGCAGATGACATCGCGGCAGTGATAACGGCAAGAGACACTGAAAACGCGCAAAGAAAGTTGAACCAAGTCATACGACGAACAACCTTCTGGATGGATGAGCACGGTCTTAGTTTGGCAACAGAGAACACTGAGATAGTCCTTCTGACGAAGGCAACTTTAATGGCAACAGATAAAGTACGCAGCGAAAAGAGCCTCTAGAGTTACTCGTACAACATCGCTCAGTAGATTAATGGCGAACATAGATGGTCCAATGCCAAGTAGGCGCAGGCTATTAATGTCGACAACGCATGCCATTCTCCTATATGGAAGTGAGATCTGGGCAGACGCGCTTCGAAAGAAGAAGAAAAGTATCGGAAGCAGATGGCGGCAGTGCAAAGACGTGGAGCTCTAAGCGTGGCTAGCTCTTACCGAACGGTGTCGGAATCAGGCGTCCTTGTAGTCGCAGAAGTGACTCCCATCGATGTCCTAGCGGCACAAACGAAGTGCTATACGCCTACGAAAACAAGGCGGAAATCGGATTGGAAGCGGCAATCGACCAAGCAGAGCAGCAAACGATACGGAAGTGGCAAGAGCGCTGGATCTCGGAAAGCAGAGGAAGATGGACAGCGAGGCTGATAAGAACTGTGGCTGAATGGAAAGACCGGAAACACGGGGAGGTCAACTACTTCGTCACCCAGTTCCTCGGCGGACACGGAAATTTCAAAGCCTTTTTACATAGGATCAGCAAAACGGATAGCCCAGCCTACCAGTACGGCGACTCCCCAGCAGACGACGTACATCACACATTTTTTGCCTGCAGAAGATGGGAAGCCCAACGCACAGCACTGGAAAACAGCATTGGTGTCTGCAACCCAGAAAACATAGTGGATAAAATGCTGACGAGTGACCTAAATTGGGGAAGAATTTGCCAGATTGTGGAAGATATTCTCTGAAGAAAGAAAAGAGCAGAAGAACAATACCGGGAAAGCACGTAAACCAAAAAGGGTGTAGGATCACAGCCCCTTGAAGTAATGCGAAGAGCGGTCCCAGGGGGTTGTGTCAGAATCCACAGGGTTGGGAGGAGTTTTAGTCCATATGATCCGAAAGCATGCGGAGAGAGCCGGACACACGGGGATGGTCAACGCCAACAGACCTCCTTATGGTGCGTAAGGCATTTCTCCTCCCCCCAAAAGGAAAAAAAAAGACCATCGAAAACCGACGAAAACATTGATGAAGTACGAGTAAAAGAAATGTTGGTCAATAACCGCGAATTAACCATCAGAGAGAGAGCGGAGGACTTGAACATTCCCTATGGATCCGTCCAAGACATTTTGGTTTATGATTTGGGTTTCCGTCGTGTAGCAGCAAAGTTGGTGCCAAAAGACCTCAATTTCATGCAAAACAGAGACCGTGTTGAGGTCGCAAAAGAGATGATTTGCGAGGCTGAATCCGATCCCACATTCATCAAAATGATCATTACTGGAGACGAGACGTGGGTTTATGAGTACGACACGCAATCCAGACATCAGGCAAGTGAATGGCGTTCACTAGATGAGCCGAGACCAAAAAATCCACGTCGTTTTCAGTCAAAAAAGAAGGGAATTCTCACGGTTTTCATGGATTACAACGGTGTAGTGCATCATGAATTTTTGCCAGAGGACCAGATAGTAAACAAAGAGTACTCGTATTATTTGGGCGTTATGAGACGTTGTGTGATTTTGCACCATGACAACGCACCGTCGCGGTCGCACAGTGCCATCATTATTCGTAATTTTTTGACGAAAAATGCAACAGCCACCGAATTCACCTGATTTGGCTCCCTGTGACTTCTTTCTGTTCAATCGAGTTAGAAAACCACTACGGGGAACGCGTTTCAGCAGCCGGGAGGAAGTACGAGTAATGGAAAAATCGCAGGAAGCACTGGTGGACATACCGAAAACCGAATATAAAAAATGTTTCGCGGATTGGATCAAACGCTGGCATAAGTGTGTTGCAGTCGATGGGGATTACTTTGAAGGGGACAATATAGATTTAGATGAAAAACTTGAATTTTTATTTTTCTGAATAAATTCCGGGAACTGATCCCGGAACCTGATCAAGGTGGTATGTCCCCAGATGGGTAAGTTTAAACTGATTATAGACTTTGATTCCTCTTTTCGATGAGATATTCTACCTAGTCCTGCCATAAGTTCTGATACCAAAAAAAACCCTAGAAAAAAAGGACCAGTAAACGTATTGTATTCAAAATTATTTCTTTTATTAGACCACAATATTGATTATTAGAAAAAATTGTCTTTTGCTTTAACACAAGCTTCCAAACGGTGGTGGCCATTGGACTATAGCGGCACGTACGGTTTCCATGGAAATCGTGGACGCTGCTCTGGTTAATGCTGTTTTAAGGCTTTGCAAATTTCTGTGGACAGTCTTGCAGCCCATGTTCTCCAATTCTGACCAACCATAATCCTGTGGATTCAGATCTGCACTCCCCTACGGCCAATTTCCTATAAGGCCAGAAATATTTACTTTGAGCCCATCCTGCGTGGTTTTGGCTTTGTGCACTGGAGCAGGCTCCTGTTGGAAGATCCATCAGTGTCCATTGAAAAGGGTATTTGTCGAACCCTTCACAACACCGTCTAGCACATCTTCTTGGTAAATCTTTGCACCAGTTTTTAGGCCTTTTTTACAGAAATGGAAGGATGTGAGACCCACCACCAAACCGTTACGGAAGCGGGATGATGTCCACGTTGAACCCTTGGAACAGCTTAGATGAAGTGGCATACATTTTGTTATTTTGTTTGTTGATAACTTCTTCCACGGTAAAAATTTTCTCATCCGTAAACAGAATGTTTTCATGGCCAATGTCCGCGTGCCACTGCAAAAACGCTTGCATCTTTCCAGCCTAATTTTTTTTAGTTGAGGAGTTAGAAAATGACCCGTGGGCCGACGATAGGCTTTCATATGCAGATCATCCCGAATCAGCCTAAACATGGATCTGGTTGATATATTCAATTCCTTGGATATTTTGTTTCCTCAGGGGATTTCTTCGAATTCGTTCACGCACTGCCTTTACTACCGCATTCGTACGGACGACGCGCGGGCGACCACTTCTTGGCCTGTCCTCTACTTCAGACAATTCACCGAAGCGAGCAATAGCCCGATAAACGAATATTCTTGATATTCCGAGTGATTTTAACAGCTCGAAAATTTGGCCAGCACTCTTTCGGCACTTATGCAACGCTATTACCGTGACTCGATTCTTTTTAACGCCCCACTCCATATTAATAGTTTGCAAACTGAAACCAAACTGACTAGTATTCTTCACTGATTAGTTCTATTCGCGCAAAAAGTTTCGAACGATAAGCGCTTGTGTAATTGTGTAACAGAACTTAAGGCAGGACTAGGTATAAAATTTGCATTTTATTTTGTTTAGCTTCATCTGCTTGCCGGCATTCTTTATTAAACCAGGGATTTCTTGGTGGTGGTCGGGTTTAACCCAGCACACCAGTTGCGGCGTCTCTGATCGCTCTTGATGCTGATGGTATAGGAGTTCTTGAGAAACTTCAGGATACGCGTTCGGTGAAGATTCTGGTAGTCTCTTACGATTGCAGCTTTTCTACGTGGCAACTAGGCTGCAATAAAGCCGAGTACTACTTTAACGTCATACTTCGGATATTGCTCATATGTCTTGTCGAGGAGCTCGTAGAAGCATTCTTTGGTTGTATCGTATTTGTCTTCCGTAGGGGCTTGGGCGCATATTAGTCTTATGTTAGCGAATTTAGCTTTGATGCTTGTTATGAGTCGGAAGCTCAAGACTTCTTGCCTAAGTCTGCCATATTTGGCAAATCCGCATCCGGATAAGGGCTGTCTGTTCTCTCAATTGCAATCACTCGTTTATATCACAGTTTTTCATCCTCCTTATATCTGACCCATCCCAGCGCACTTTTTGGATCTCGGTGATATCTGCGTGATAGCGGTCAAAGGCCTCTGCTAAATGTTCGGCTGCACGTGGCCCGTTAAGGATACGAACATTCCACGTGCAGATCCGATGGTCGTAGTCCATTAGACGTTTGCCAGGATCGTCAACAGTGAGTCCATTTTCATCCGAGGCCATTAATTGGTAAGCACTTGTCATTTTAGCCCGCATGAGGAAGGGTTTACTCATGCAGTTGTCGGGGACCACCACTGGGTAGTAATACATGCACTTCGTTATGGACTTGATTATTGCGCTGCTGGCCCAATCCGGGTTATAATTCAGTCAGCAGTTTCTCGATGAATCGCCACAAGACAAATTTGTCCTTTTCAATAAGAGAATAACGATTCGACCTCACCTCAACCCAGCAAATAGATGCGAAGTCCTAAAAAAATTTGTTGTACATATTCAAGCCAAACTTTATGGTGTATGACTGGTTTTAGTCTGTAAATTTCCGCTGACCATATGAAGGACCAAATGTTCAATGCAGAACTGTAGAGTTTCCAGAAGAAATGAAAAAAATCGCTGGCAAAGGCAAGGCAAAGATTCGCGGACCAGGGAAGATTTCTCAGAAAAACCGCAAAGCTGTATCAAGATCAAACTGTTAGAAGTAGAAAACGGCGAATAAAACGACTTAATTGTACCACGTTATGAAAGTTAATATATTCCTTTGTTTGATAAATAACATTTTCTGTGTATTTTAATTTGCATTTTTACATTTGGGCATTGTTGTCACTGGTCGCTGCATTCAGTACTCCTTGGGGTTAGTGACTTGTCGGCTGCCTCCAGTACTTTGCCTTAGAGATGTGGTAGTCTCCAACAGTCGTGTTCTGTTGGAATGAATATTGGAATTATATCATCATCATTAGGCAGTGAGTCGTCTCAAATGCATCATAGCAGTAGGGACTGGACCCCATCCTCCTATTTACCCGCTCACCCTGAGGGTGCGTCATCGATATCGATCTATAAAAACACTCATTTGCGTTGCTAGGCATGTTGCATCTGCATATAGAGGATGCATTCGCAGCGCAGTTTTGTGTCCATGAAACTCAACTATACTCTCCAAGGTCTTTAACATGAAGGAAGTCAGTCAGTCTGTTCGCCTGTGGTTCGGTATGCATACTAGTGCCAGACTAACAGTGAAGATTCTCCTCAGAGGTGCCAGCAGCAGGTTATATCTTCCATAACAGGAATATTTCAACTAAGTCAGGTAGCTTGTGGTTATGAAAGGAAGAAACCTCCTATTTGCTGGCATCATCACTAACTACAACCTGAGAAGTGAGTTTCAAGCACAAGATATATACTCAGTGTAGGTGCCATATTCCTAATCCGAGTGATTTGTCCCTTTCGAGGACTTTTCACCAGTCTGCTTGTTTCGATTTTTCGCAAAACTTTTTATAAGAGACACTCTTCCAAATGCGAATAAGGTTCTTTATAATATATTCCACTTCCGTCCAAATTAGTCATGAGTGACTTGATTGTTCGGATTTTCTTATATACACCCTGAATGACTCGAACTGTAACCAAAATTTCTAAATCGTTCATGACAGTGAGCTCAAATTTTGACACATGACAGATAATTTTATTATTTACAAGCCTTTTAAACGATTTGCGTCTCAGTTGTGTTGGAAAATTTTTATCCGCAATAGAATTCAAACGTGATAGTGTGATTGCTTTATATTTGGCTGGAAAACCACAGGTAGCTATCGTCAGAGCCCTCCTGTACTTCAACGTGAATAAATCATTTGTGTCTCGAACCGTAGCTCGTTACCGTGATACTGGCAGCGTTGCAAGACGCCATGGAGGTGGTCATAAAAAAAAACAGCAACATCGGCAGAAATGGTGCGGAAAGTGAAGGCTCGAATTGAGCGAAATCCGCGTCGAAATGGAAGAAAACTGGCTCGTGAGCTCAACATATCGTTGGAACGGATGCAACACATACTGCAAAATGAGCTTGGGCTCTAGCCATTGAGGTTCCAAAAAGCACACGATTTTACACCGCAACAGAAAAAAGTTAGAGTCGAAAGAGCGAAGGAGTTGCTACGCTTGCACGAAAGTGGTGAGTTGCTGAATTTGGTTTTTTTCGATGAGTCGCCATTTGTTATCGAGCAATATGTCAACAAACAAAATGACCGAGCTTACTTGCCAGAGAGGTCCTTCGAAAACTTACACCTTCGGACGGCTACCAGAAAGCAGGCAGCACCGATGGTAATGGCTTGGCCGTCATAACCCCCGATGGTCGTTCTCCGCTCGTATTTTTGGACCGTGGCGTCAAAATTAATGCGAGCGTATACCGTGGAACTGTCTTAGAGGCAGTATTGAAGCCTTGGGAAAACAATCATTTCGGTCGAAGACCGTGGACATTTCAACAAGACTCGGCAACGTCTCACAAAGCGTGCGTCAACCAAGATTGATTAAAAAACAATGTTCCACACTTCATTTCTTTGACACAATGGATTGCAAATTCTCCGAATGCAAATCCGTTGGATTTCTCTGTCTGGGGTATTTTGAAGGCGAAGGTTGGCACTAAAAAATACCAAAGTTTGGACCACCTCAAACAGGCACTTCGCCGGGAATGGGCCAAAATACTGTAGAGCCACTTGCGTGCAGCGTGCGATGCTTTCTTCGGCCGTCTCAAGGCCATTATTCGCGTCAAAGGTGGAAATATTGAAAACTACTGATTCAATTTGAAAATTGATGTATTTTCCAACAGTTTTTGCTTTGGCACAATAAAATTTATCAAAAAATAAAAAAATTATAGCATTTTAAAAAGTTGAAGTTCGAGCCATTCACCCTGTAGTTCTTGCAAATCTGATTCTTCAGGATAAGAAATATCTGCTTGAATCATAGCTGGTATTGTCGAAAGCTCTCTTTAAATAGATAAATGCACAGATACTGATACCTTTTTGGAGTTGAACCTCTTTTCCATTTGGTATGCCAAATTGTTTTAGGCAACTTAGTGGTGGATCGGTCTTTGTTTTGTGAATACCGATTAGAGTATGAGCACGAAGTTAGTTTTCCATGGTTTTTAGAAAGGCCCATTAGCTAAGAAATTTAGGAAGCGTTACGAGTATATATCCGCCAGTATGCTTCCATAATGCGGGGCGTTCTAATGTCGGCAAATATTCAGTTAATCTTTATACAGTGAGCGACAAAAGTCTACGTACGACCACCAATCTTGTAACCTAACGAGTTCAAAAGCATTATGAAAAGATCTAATGACGCAGTTTTATTTCAAATCTCGTTTTATTAATAATACTATTCACTATAAAATAAATGAATTTAACAAAAACTTAACAAGTGATTCACAAAAAATTAAAAATAAATAATGACTAAAGTCTACCTACGTCATATTATCTAACATAAACGTCTTCAATCCATTAGGTAAAACTATTGTAAATGATAAATTTAATATTTTGTAAGTCCATCATGTGCACCAAGAACTGCCTGCAAGCGTCTAGGCATTGAAGCAACTATATTATTAAATTCATCAGCTATTATGGCTTGCCACTTTTCCTGGAGCTTCTGTTTTAGCATTGGGGCACTACTTATGGCAGATCTACTTATCTTGCGTTCCAGAATCTCCAATACATCTTGGGGCTTAGTAAATTACTCAATCTTTGATAATTTGAGCGGCGTGCTTGGGGTCATTGTCCTGTTGGAAAATCCAACTCGTGCCAAGATTTAAGCTGTCGACGGATGCTTTCAGGTTTAGTTCTATGTAAAATAGACTTGTATTGATAGCGATCCATATTACCTTCAATAAAGGCTAGATTTCCTACGCCAGAAGCAGCTACAGCATATCAAACCATCACGCTGCCACCACCATGCTTTACCGCAGAAACCAAATTTTCTGGACTCATTGCTGTGTTATTTTTTCTCCAAACTCTAGCTCTCCCGTCATTTACGAATATATTATATTTTGATTCGTCAGTAAATAAACCTCGTTTCCAGAAATCCATTCCTTTTTCAATGTCTTTTTGGGCAAATTCTAAGCGCAGTTTTCGAGTTTTTTCACTTATTAGGGGTTTCCCGCGTGGAGTTCTGCTATGGAATATGATCTTTCTGCTAACTCTTTAGACAGGTCTTGGATTATTTCCTACCTCTCTCATGATAAAGCTGACATCTCGGCGATTCATCTTCTTTGGGCGGCCACAACGCGGTTTGTTTTCGACGGTACCGGTGTTTTCGAAGCTATTGTACAGGGTGGGTTTTTTAACTTGAGACATCCAAATTACTCGAAAAATACGCGATATCGCGAAAAATGTTTCAGATAATAGTCACAAGGTTTTGAAGGGGACATAAGATGGTGACTACGAGTTTGACCTTGAGACCTATTTTCAAGGTCAAACGAAGGTCACTTTTGATTTTTCAAATGATAATTCCTGATTTTCATTGCTCAGTCGTATTCCTCAATGGGGCACACGACTTTGTCTCAAAGGTCTTATTCATTCAGTGCCAGATACCACTGCACTGGCACGCCTAAATCATTAATCGGTTTCCAACGTTCTTAGGGTGTTAGAAGTTCGATATTTGTTTTGAGGAACTGATTATTATTAGTAACGTTTTCCAGATTAATAATGCAGGCTATTTCAATTCAAGAGAAAATTGAAATGATATTGATTTATGGAGAAAGTGGAAGGAAGATCGATGGTGCTGTTGCTCTTTATGCCCAACGATTCCCAGACCAGATACGATCGCGCGTTTCCTTTTATCGGGTCATCCAACAATTCACTGGTGAAGGAAGTGTGCAATCGGTCAGATAGGGTGGCTGTTGAGGACAATGAAATAGCAGTGTTAGCTGCCGTTGCATACGATCCTCACATTAGCACTCGCCAAATAAGTCGTGAATCAGGAATTTCTCAAACGACTGTCTGTAAGATATTACATCGGCATAAATACCATCCTTATCATGTTTCAATGCATCACTTCTAGTGAGGATTTTCGCAACCGGGTTTCCTTTTGTCAATGGGCACTTCAGCAAATTGAACGAGACCCCCTTTTCTTCGCCAAGGTGTTATTCTCTGAAGAGTCGACTTTCACCAATCACGGTACGGTCAATCGACATAATATGCATTACTGGGCTACCGAAAACCCTTTTTGGTTGCGACAAGTTGAGCGCCAGCACCCTTGGAATATTAATGTTTGGGCGGGAATTATTGAGGATAAATTAATAGGTTCATATTTTATTGAAGGCAACTTGAATGGCGAAAAGTATGCAAACTTCTTGCAGGACCATCTTCCAGTATTACTAGAAGAACTGCCATTGGAGTTGCGACAAGCAATGTGGTTTCAACATGATGGTTGTCCAGCCCATTATTCCCAAGTAGGCCGGGGCGTATTAAACAATGTTTACCATCAACGATGGATCGGACAAGGGGGTCCGAGGCAATGGCCTGCTAGATCACCTGATCTTACGTCACTTGATTTCTTCTTGTGGGGCTACTTAAAAAGTGAGGTTTACAGAAAAAAGCCAATAACACGTGAGGTCATGAAAAGACGAATAGCTGAAGCTTGCCGGAAGATTACGCCAGAAATACTTCTCAGTTCTGTTGGTTTATTTAGACCATTCACAAGTGTATTGAAGTGAATGGTCACATTTTCGAGCATTTGTTGAAATAGTCTCGGGAAATAAACGTCGAAATGGGAAGAATTCAATGATTCAACAGTGGGAGGCAAGGGGACCCACTCTAATTAATCACCCCGAAGGAAACAAAATGCTGCTACGTCCATGTCGTTGTGTCTGGGTTATGCTAAACGCAGTATGTAAAAACAAATTTGTAATTTCACGAACAATACGACTGAACAATGAAAATCAGGAATTATCATTTGAAAAATTAAAAGTGACCTTCGTTTGACCTTGAAAATGGGTCTCAAGGTCAAACTCGTGGTCACCATCTTATGTCTCCTTCAGAACCTTGTGACTTTTGTCTGAAACATTTTTCGCGATATCGCGTATTTTTCGAGTAATTTGGATGTCTCAAGTTAAAAAACTCACCCTGTATATTGTTTGGACTGTTGACTTGCTTAAATTCAGTAAATTTGTAATTTCACCAAACGATTTCCTTTCTTTTTGATATTTTATTACTAAATTTCGCACTTCAACCGCAATTTCTCTTCGAGGGGCCATTGTTAGAGGTAAAACTTATTGAAGCTGACCAAACTTCAACTGAGAGGCACAAATCTGATTTGAACAAATGGAAAAAAAAAACATGTAATGCCGGGCGAATGTAGACTTTTGTCATTATTTATTTTTCGTTTTTTATGAGTCACTTGTTAAGTTTTGGTTAATTTATTTATTTTATAGTGAACAGTATTATTAATAAAACGAGATTTGAAACAAAACTGCATCATTAGATCTTTTCATAATGCTTTAGAACTCGTTTGGTTACAAGAATGGTGGTCGTACGTAGATTTTTGTCGCTCACTGTAGATATAATATTTTTTCCCAAATACCGATCGAGGTGAATAAAAGAGACATACCTTGGTGATGAGCCATGGATGCCCTGCTACGTAAGCTTGCACCGAACAGTATAATAAATAAGTAAGACAATTAACAGTCGGTTCTGACATTTAAAGTCCCCGTGCAAAAATGTTGCCACTATGTTGTGAAGAAGCAACCAGTTTTCGTTGGCTGTTTAAATGTGATTCAAAAATAGCCAGTTGTTATAGCGGTTTTGTTTTCAATATCTTTCTGCAGATCGGAATTGTGAAAATTCAGATTACTTTCAACAAATTAATATTTCAATGATTTTTTTTAAATTAAGAAAACCTTATTAGTTTAACTTAACATTTAATTTTTTTTTTCTCTTTTTAGGTAAGTGCAGCCGAATTCCTAAGTGCAATTGTAAACTCGTCAACTGGTACACATATTGCGGAAAACACTTTTATATTTGATAATTACATTTTTGATAATTTATATTTATATGCAGAATACATTTATTACGGTTATTCAATGACAGAAAATTTAAAAAAGTTTTTGCGCTAAAAATAGAGAGGATTTCAAAAAAAAATTATTATTCAAAGTAAAAAATCCTATATACGATATACTCGTATATATATTTGTTCTTTAAGTTGTTGTCTAGTGCACGAAATAGTTTGATTTTCTTTGACTGGTATTGGAGTCCGCAGTTGCGGGATAATCGCTATACTAACTGCTACAAAAAAGCCTGATTGTTTTCCTTCCACGTTCCAAACCGATCTGGAAATCACTATGGCCACAATGTTTTTTTTTATTTTTATACACTCTGACCTGAGACTTTGATTTCATATCTGTAAAATACCCTGAAGACTATTCTATGGGCCTGTCGCGGTTTGTGGTTTCAATCATAAATAACGTCTCATGATTGCAGTCAATGCAATAAAGTTTGGTATTGACAGGGTTTAGCATCGACATTTGCGCATTTGATGATCGATGTATCTCTTCTCCAGTGGATTAAAAATTACTACTCGGAACCTTCAAATTTAGGTGGTCTTGGTTTCAACAAGAAAATAAATGCTTCTATGCCCAAAACACCAGTCTGTTCCAGACACTCTTATGAAATTTCATTAATGATCTCCTCTCTGTTACTTCTAACTCAGTACATACCTTTGCTGACAGCAGTACTCTCTGCTTTGCATATTTATTCCCGGATTTACGTCCCTGCTTTTCGGCCGTGTAACGGGAACAACAATATATGTTAAGATCATTAAAGTCCCACATTAACAGCATAACCACTTGGGAACCACCAACAAAGGGTAGTTTAATGCTATCAAGGCAACTTTCTGCCTGCTGTCGTTAAAGCGAATTTTACGAACCTAATCCTTATTGGTAAATGGCGCTTGCATTGTCGAAGTCCAACCTAACTCATAGCTGGCGCCAATATTCCCCAATTATTTGACATCCTCCCACAACGACGTAAGATTTCTTGGCCCACATTTTTCTATTGGTATTTACACCACTAGTGCTCCAATGAAATTGTCAATGGCATTTCAGTCCTTCAAACCCTCAACTGTAACCCATCTTTATGTGAATGGTCATCAGCTTATCCTTAAGTCCATTTTCAGAGCTTAGTTCAAAATATTGTGATTTGTTCCTAAGCCGTACATCTTGCTTACGGAATCTCATCTAAAGCCAGTATTTCCTAGTCATTATAAGCTGTGAACATTCAAAACCAACGTAACAGCTGACCTCTCTCTATTACCTCCTCCTTCTGCTTAATATAAGAAAAAGCCTGAAGAGTTGTTTAGATAAAAAAAAACGGTTTGGAGATGTGGTGATAGTTGATACTAATTAATTTAATTGACGATAAGTTTTCGTTGCCTTTAAATTGCTGCGCCGCGCCGTTCAACTGTGCTCTGTGGATAAAGCCAGTTACTATAGTATTTTAGGTGATAGGCTTAAAGTTAGCCAGCGCAGCCACTGGGTTTGTATGGGCTTAAATACAAATGTCAATATTGACATACAGGTTGTGCAGCTTATTATTCCAACGGCGGCGTCTTTCACTTAGATTACACTATAAGTCTTGCGAACATATTTACTCTTCTCATCGCCAAATATTCGACAGAAAAATTTGCAAGGTTGTGGATTGGGAGTAAACCCCCATAAAACTGATCTTGTCCTATTTTCCAGAAAATATAAAATTCTAATCACAGACTCGCGCTCAATAAACGGTACCAGTTTAGTCTTTTCCGACACAATAAAATATCTGGGTCTCATTTTCGACAGGAAACTAAACTGGAAACCTAACATCCAAAAAAGTGTCAAAAAAGCTGCAGTAGCTTTATTCTCTTGCAAAAAAGCCATTGGGAACAAATAGGGCCTTCAGGCTCGCGTAACTCACTGGCTACACATTTCGGTCATAAGACCGATACTCACTTACGAGGTTGTTGTCTGGTTGACGGCCTTAGACAATGCAGTCAGTCCGTATAAGCGGAGCCCTACATTCAGCTCCCTCGGCGGCATTGGATATTCTGTTTCACTCGACACCTCTCGATATCTTCGGCAGTAGCTACGATTGCAGCTTTAAAACGACTACATAGTGGGCAGGTATTTTATGTGGCCACGCTAATATTCATAATATACGAATATTAGGAATCCTCACACAGAACATCGATTACACTATACCCGAACTTTGGTTTGGCAAAGACTTCCATGTAAGCTTCCCCTCTAGATCCTTCTGGGAGGAAGATGCCTTCATGGAGGACAAGTAAATCTACTTTTACACAGATGCATCTAAAACTGATAGCGGGGTTGGTGGCGCTGTTTTCTGAGATAAGTTAAATCTAAGCCCCCCCTTCCGTCTTCCAAATCACTGTAACGTGTTCCAGGCGGAAATTTTGGCAATTAAAGAAGTTTTGTCCTGGTTGAAGAAAAACGTGATATATGCAAAGGATATCCTCATCTTTTTGGATAATTAGGCCGCTAACAAGTGTTTGGACTTGAATGCCCATCATCTCTTACGGATATGACAGAGCAATTCAATCGTCACCATTGTTAGGTGCCGGGTCACAGAGACATTCTGGGGAATTGTAGGGCTGACGAACTCGCCGAAATTGGAATCATTCTAGCTATTCTACTGGAAAAGGGTAGCATACTCGTAGGTATATCAATCGCTACGAGCAAATCAATATTAAAGCTGGATGGTAATAAAAGAACAGACCTTAGATGGACTGTTGGACCAACATGTCTAGCGACCAAACAGATTTGGCCAAAGCTGGATCTGAATCGCTCTAAGAGTTTGATCTTTCTGAATAGCGCCATTATAGGTGTCATCACTGGACACTGTCTTATAGGCAAACATGCAAGAAGGCTTAGCGTCTTTACAAACGATTTCTGTAGAAGCTGCATGGAGGAAGGGGCAATCCTCCACCTACTCTGTACATGTCCAGATCTCTCTCATAGAGGAAATCTTCACCTAGGAGCTTTCTTCTGCAATCACTTAAGCGATCTGAAGAATACGAGTATACACGTTAACAGTTTCTTACGCTTCATCATAAGCTCAAATTAGTTCCATGAGTGGGAGGATCACAGATCCAAGTGGCATCACAATAGGCGAATAGGCCTAAGTGGGTTAGTCTTTCCAATAGCCACTTTTACCTAACCTTGACCGGTGACATAAATATCACATACATTCTACAGGTATTCGAGAAGATTTTAGGTAGTTAACATCCTGATTTTACCGAGCCCTGTGGCTCCTCCGTGGGATTCAGGTTGAAATATATGCGATTCAAAGCTTACGGATAATAATGATGGTTCTTGCGTCGACAAATTTATTAAACCCTACACGCGGCGCCACGCCGCGCCGTGACAATGCGAAATTAAACGATTTTCCTATAGGAGGCTTCATTTTGATTTATCAAGAAAGCACATATTTTTTTAGGAAATTAGATTTGGTTTTTATTGTAGTCATAGAAGAAGGGTTGCCATTAATAGTGGAACTCAACATAAGCCATTTTTCGTCACATTTTAAAGCATTTGCGGCCCTATTTCGTCAATTTCGAAGCATTTAAAGAAGGCATTTGACTCTGTTGACAGAGGGGCGCTGTTTTACATGCAAAGTAATCTACGAGTGCCAACAAAGTTACGCAAAGCTAAGCAAAGCCTTTACGAAAAGCATATTTGAGGCAAAAATCTGTTTTCGATGTTCCTGGATGATCTACCAGCTTTTTCGCCCGGTGGAATCGAGTTCGCTGAGAATAAGATATAGGTTCTCCTACACGTTCCGTCATTCTGCCGGAACCACCAACGATAAATAAATTAATACCGCCAGCCGTAGATATACGGCTAATTATGGGTTATTGTTCAGTATGAAGAAACTGAAAAACTGCTGAGATACTTTATCACAAAAGTCTTCAGATTACCGGAAAATATGTACATGCTTCGCTTGGAAACTGATCTGCCACCACTGCATACTTGAAAGTACTGGACAAGTACTTGTAACTACTGCTCAAGTACTTGGAAGTACTGCTCAAGTACTTGGAAGTACTGATCAAGTACTTTAGTATTTAAGTACACGATGCTTGGTACTTGAGACGAAGTACCTGAAAAAATTGGTACTTGGCTTTTTGAAGTACCAGCATCGCAGTACTGAAATAGAAGTACAAGTCCCGGTACTGGTACTGGTACTTTTACTGGTACTTATACTTGTAAGTTTACAGCTCTGGTCTAAAGTCATTTAAAGCTGAAGCGTAAGTCTTTTTAGGAATAGGATGCGTTAAATGATTAATAATAAATGGAAGTATAAGTTTAATAAAACGAATAGGAATTCCATCTATTGCGCTTGAATTCGACCTGATAGTAACAATGCACTCAATTACCTCGCTTCCTCTTACTGTTTCAAAATCAGCTAAACTAGGAATTTGAAAATTAGGATTAGAGGATAAGATTAGTCATCGTGCAAACTGCATTATAATGCACGAATCGCATTACTTTATATGCTTCCCAGTTAGAAGGAGTTGAATTACGTTTCCACTTATTGTAGAGTTTATTTCGTCGCTTTATCGAATGTAACACCTCGGAGGAGACAAAATTTTGGAAGTGATTCAATTTTTCATCCGAGTCAGGACTTAGTCTACAGAGCTCGGAGGGTAGAGCAATAGCAGCATTTTGTAATGCACCAATGCCAATTGAAGCGAAGACTTTAAATGAGAATGATGTTGGAATAGGTAGGCAGAATAACAGAACATCAACAGTACAAAAAAGTAGATCATGATCGGAAATATGTATATTCAAGAGAAAGCTAGTTAAAGAGAACGACAAGAGTAGGGTATTGACGATTTATTATTTGTAGTCCTAAGGAGAAAGTAGGGTCTTGAATTTGAAAAGCACGTGAATTATTTTCATACAATGCAGAAAATTCTGACAGAATTGCCAAACGCAACATTTTGTAACCTTATCGAGTGTTGAAGCTGAGTATGTGACACTTACCTCTTGCACCAGACGAGCAGGGTGTTGAAAACTATTACTAAGTGAACCGGACTTATTCAATGAGAATACAGCGATTGCAATTCTTACGGACAGTAAGAACGAATAATACATCGCATACTACCAAAGCAATAGATCGTCCTCAAACCAATTTCACATCTGGCAACACTTAAATCATTTGTTTTTTCTATAAATGCCTTTGCTATTTGTCACCATATTGCTTTTTGCTCTTCAATAAAAACATCGTGTGTTAACTTTCCAAGAAGGCCTCTGTGAGTTCTATTCCTATAGTTCTTGGGTTACCAATATCTTCGACGTAAGAAAGGGACTGACACTCTTATAGCAGATATTGCAGAAGACGACTATATTCGCAGCACGCGTTATTTGCTCCATCACCCGGTCAAGAAAGTTTCATGATACAGAGTCGTCTTGTCTGAAGTCTCACTTTGATTCAAATGGCTCGAGAATCCTTAACAATTATCACTGCATTCGCGGCGTAAGTTAGTGTGGTTTTGCAAAGTTTGATAGGCCTTTAACGGATACAGGGTCCTAACATAGTTAGGTGCAAGTGATTCTTGATTGTACTATCGAATGCACCCTTCTAACGATGATAAGAAGGTGGACAACCGGTTTTCTTGGATCTTTCCCAGGATTTGGCGCAACTTGAATATTTGGTCAATGGTGAACTTATCAGGTCTAATGTCACACTAATCAGGCCAATAAATTTGTTGACAATGGATTTTAAATAACATTTCCCATAAAGTTGTTGATCGAACCTTACATTCGATTCAATGGAATTATCGCTTGGTAGTTGGCGTAGTATATGGGATCACCTGTTTTGTAAATTAGCCAGAGTACGCAGAAGTTGGGTGAATTCGAAATCGGAGTGATCTGCGAAAGTCCAACCACATGCCTGCTTTGCCATTGCAAATCGAAAATGTTTTTCACCTGCACGCAGATGACAAGCAGGCTGCAGTAATTCTACTACAATTGTGTTCATTATCGTCATGGCAGCGAAGTGGGTTTTAGATATTATTCTAAGAGAATTGTGCCAAAAGGAAAGTGAAAATTTAGCTCTTGATCGACTAAGACAAATAAAAAATAAAAGAAAGAACGTAATGATCACTATAGAAAAATATCCTGATGATATATTTCAAAGCCATTTGTGAATGACAAAAACGAAATTTAAGGTAATTTTGCATTTCATAAATGTACAATAAATAAACGGTAACAAAATTTGTCAACAGTTTATAGAGAATTGGAAAGCTACTGTCATTGTACGTCATTTCTGTATATGTCATTCATTTGAAGCGTAAACAACAATAATTTTTTTTCACTCAAATATGGCGAACTTTGTGCCTGAAAAAGTGTTTCTTCATGAAGAAAACTGCTGCCGAAAGTCATCGTATTTTGGTGGAAGTTTATGGTGAACATGCGCTAGCTGAGCGAACGTGCCAAAAGTGGTTTGCACGATTTAAAAGTGGTGATTTTGGCTTGGAAGACGATGAACGTCCTGGGCAGCCAAATGAGTTTGAAGATGAAGAACTGGAAGCATTACTCTATGAAGATTGTTACCAAACACAAGAAGAGCTCGCAGAATCTTTGGGTCTCACTCAAGCAGTCATTTCAAAACGTTTAAAATCAGCTGGATGTATTCAAAATCAAGGAAATTGGGTTCCACATGAACTCAAGCCGAGAGACGTGGAAAGGCGGTTTTGCATGTCCGAAATGCTGCTGGAACGCCACAAAAATTTTTGCATCGGATTGTTACTGGTGATGAAAAATGGATCCATTACGACAACCCCAAGCGCAAAAAATCATATGTGAAACCCGGCAACCAGCCAAATCAACGGCAAAACCGAATATCCATGGCGCGAAGGTAATGCTCTGTATTTGGTGGGATCAGATGGGTGTGCTATATTATGAGCTGCTAAAACCGGGTGAAACCATCAATGGACAACGCTACCGAACACAATTAATCCGCTTGAAGAGAGCAGTGGCCGAAAAACGCCTGGAATATGCGACCAGACACGAGGCAATAATTTTCCATCATGACAACGCTCGGCCCCACGTTGCTATTCCGGTTAAGAACTATTTGGAAAACAGTCGATGGGAAGTCTTACCCCACCCGCCTTATATCCCTGACCTTGCCCCTTCTGACTACCATTTGTTCCGGTCGATGCAGAATGCCCTCACTGAAATACGGTTCACATCAGAGCAGAATATCAAAAATTGGCTTGATTCATTCTTGGCTGCCAAGCCGGCGCAGTTTTTTGGGATGGGATCCACAAATTGCCAGAAAGATGGGAAAAAGTCATAGCTTCAGATGGGCAATATTTTGAATAATACTATTGTACATGTTTTTTTTAAATAAACGTTCAAATTTTGAAAAAAAAAAACGCACGAATTAAGAATACTTGTGGCAAAAGAAAGCAACAGGGCGACCTAGGCTGCAGCTGGCAGTTGGCGTTGTACTTTACACTATGGAAGTTAGCGAACGGATCGACGTTTCGGGAAATATCGAATCTCTTTAATATTGCCAAAGGAACAGCGTTTAAGTATTTTCTAATAGTCATCAAGCTACTTTTTCGTTTAAATAACAAGTTCATAAAGTGGCCTATAAATGAAAGCGAGCGCAAAAGACAAATGGAGGGTTTCATGAATTTGCGTCAAAATACAATACCATTTGTCATAGGTTATGTAGACGGCAGTTATATTCTTATTCTCACACCTTCAAATGACAAAATCAGTTATTTTAACAGAAAAGGGATCTGTTCTAGTAACCTTCAGGTAATAAAAACATTCTGACACTATAAAAACTTTCCTAGCCAGTTCATCTGTACAGGCAATTTGTGACAGCAGGCAACTGTTTATTGATGTCTTCTACGATTTTCCTGGAAGCTGCCATGACGCTCTTGTATGGCAAATCAGTCCTATTGGGAAAGAAATGTGCAACAGACTCAGCCGCTGTAGTGGGTTCTGGTTTTATTCTTGGCGATTCCGCGTACCCTTTGAAAAACTATCTTCTAGTTCCATACCGGGACAATGGATTTCTTACTCCCATGCAAAAGAGGTTCAATTTTATACACAGCTCTACTAGAGTGCGTATTGAGCAATTTTATTTGCAACAAAATATTTCTCCACAAAATTTGCCGTTTTTTGTTTCCTTCCGAAAACTCGCCCTTTATGGCTAATCTCGTTGAGATTAGTAACTTAGTATCCTGTAAACTCCACTTTTTATCATGCTCCCTAAAAGAAATATACGTAAATCAATTTTACCAAGCAAATTTAATATTTAAAATCACATTACTTACATTTTCCTTCTCGTAAAATCAATTTGTCTGCTTAGCGCAGATGTTTTATTTTGTCTGCGCAATCTGCCCGATGTCAACATGTTTACTGCACGTTTTTGACGTTTGAGAACGGACTAGATTTCTGTCGCCTGCGTAAGTCCGATTTGTAATTCGCTTTATGAACGCAAGTAATGCAGATCTCTGTTAGTCAGACGCTTACGAACTCGCCCGTTCTTCTGACGAGTAGGTCTTGGTTGATGGGTAGGTTTGTTGATGAACAAGTTTTTTTTCTTCAGTTTTTCAGTGAACCAAAACTTTCAAAATTTCACGATAGTTAAATGGTAACTATAGGGTTTGTCAAGGGATGGTTTCCTTGTAGCCATTCAGCAGTTTTGAGAAACGAAAGCATATTTCCACCAAGTCGCCGGTTTCCCGAAAGACTTACCAGAAGGTGCTGCGTATAATGAATCAGGGATGATCGCTTTCGACGTATTGATCGGTGGGATGAGGTAAATTTCAAGTTAAATTTTGTTAAAGGGGATTTAAAATCAGTGTTCCTCTTTTCTGGATTTTATATGGAAAATCCTTCATTTTTCCATTGGGAAAAAAACATCCTTTTGATGTTATTTTATACAATACTTATCACACGCTAACTAATTACTGAGAAAAAAACGTCCCTCCAGCCTTCTGAAAACAATCATTTCGTTTCAGGATTCCTTCATTGTCTGTCGAGCGTAACGCTGAACTCAATTTGCCAGATTTTCCGACAGTAATGCGTCATAATGCAACCGGCAACCACAGATTTGTCTCTTGCCCTGCAGTTAATTTCCTCTTAATAATTAATTGGTGCACATGCTCAGAGCCCACTGAAGCCACAAAGTCAAAATCCAAAGTAAGAGAGTCAACATATAACTCTGAACTTTCCCTATGCAATCCCGCAACCCCTGTGAGCTTTCAACCCTCTCCATATACTCGTATGTACAAGCCATTTTAGGTTGGCCTATGTTCCTCCCATATGCCGTAGCTATAGTTATATGGGTTACGAATACAAATAACTCTTCGTGGGATTCTTTGTTTCGAGGTTATTGTGTCACCGTTTACGTCATCAACGTAGAAACTATGCCAAGTTGTTGTCGAATAAGACTAGACTGGAATAAAGTTCCACAGTCACAAACGGCTTTCGCACATTTTCCAGGAATAATTTACAAGCTGCTTCGTTCCACCGTGTAAGCAATTGAAAGAGGATGTATCCTTAGCATATACGGTGCTCTTAATGGTATTGCAGTTGCAGCTACTGTCACTTGACATCCTTGCGCTGCACTAACTTGACTTCACAAAAAAAAAAAAAAAAAAAACAACAACACAACCATGTTGTATGCAAACATGTGGAGGATAAACGACAAGTTACGGCTAAGGAAAAACACACGGCACGAAAATGGAGTCAAGTCGGAAGGAGAATGAGGCAAGGAACGGCTCAATCGGAGAAGAAAAAAGAATGAAACCAAAGTGAATAGGAGAGAAAGGAAAACTGAGGAAAATTTGGGGAAAATTTATGATTGCACATTGCGGGAAACGAGAGCCTGCATTCAGTGCCGCAAGATAGCGAAAGAAAAGGTCAAAGCCATATTATGGATTCTTTTATTTTTTTTTATTTTTGAATTATGTGGACTATAAGCTCCCCACAGTGCATGTAGTTGTGGCATCCGTTGCACATAAGCACATCGGGTGCAATATGCCAATAGATGTACGAGTACTACTCGTAGTACACGAGTATGTGTTTATTTATTTTTTTTTGTTTTCTTTTTTGTATCTTTCTCTTGTGTTTGCAAATTTTTGAGGAATTTAGTTTTGCACATGGACACACAAATACTCGTACATACGAGAGTATCTACAAACAATTTTAAATGGAAAATTGATTTTTTGAATTCGTTTGTCATTCGTTTGGATTGTTTTTGGTCTTTTTTTTTTTGTTAAAGGCAAACAGAATGAACTTTGTGAACACCGTGAAGTAATAATCCCTTGGGGTGAATGGACCTCTTGGATTGTGTCCTTGAGCATTTCATGGTTTTCTTATATGCACGAATGAAAAAAATCGCTAATTCCAGCAATTCCACGGTGATATTGACCAGGGTCGGCGTGTTATTGGATTGTGAACATTTGGCCCACATTTTCGGTTTTCGTGTTTGTTCGATTTAAAGTCTTCAAGTGCACTGTAATGATACTCGTATATTGGTTTTCAAAGCGAAGGTTCAGTCTTTCTTGATGGCTACAACCAGTTGTGTTGGACTTCATATTGGAATTCTTTTGATTGATGTGCTCAATGTGTTCTTGATATTGCCTTTCAAGCACAATCCACATCTGGATACAGCTGGTTAAATTTTTATTTGCGTCTTTTGCTCCGTTCGCTCTTGTCATGTACTGGACCAATGACTTACCTAGAGGAGTAGTCTACATATGTACATCCAAAAGTAGCCAGAAATTGATGCCTGCTGTGATCCCGTCAAGCTGAATTAACAGCGGGTTTCCACGTCCCGATTGTGGCCTTGACATCTATTCTTAGATGAGCCGGATACTTGCCGGCCCGGGAAGTGTTGTAATAGTTCTTATGCCTATGCTCAAGCAAGGCCAGATGATACCTGTGAACTCCCTGTCGGATAATTTCTATTGATTTTTGCACCAAAGCGCAGCCATTCTTAGACGTTATCGACGCCTGCTAAAGTGTTGTCCCGTTCCTGTTGTGAAGGGTTATGGCTTATAACTGAGGATTAATCAAAATGGCTGAGGTGAGAATAATTCCGTCCCATCTGCTGATTCCTTGGTGCAAAAATTTTCACGTACGAGTATCTAATAGCTATAGTATGACAATAATTGTTTTTGAATCAAAAATTTGTTTCTGCTATGAAGGATACGAGGGTAATCCCAGAAGTACCTGACCTAACAAAGAAAGCTCACGACAATATATCTTGATATAGGTCCCTCGGCTGTTCTTGATGAATTGTACTTGTTTGCTCGATTTCTATACCCTGAATGACTCGAACTGCAACAAACTTCAGACTGCTATAATTTCCAAACCATTCATGACAGTGAGCTCAAGTTTTGACACATGACAGATAATTTTATTATTCACAAGCCTTTTAGACGATTTGCGTCTCAGTTGTGTTGAAAAATGTTTATCCGCGATGGAATTCAAACGTGATAGTGTGATTGCTTTATATTTGGCTGGAAAACCACAGGTAGCTATCGTCAGAGCCCTAAAGTACTTCAACGTGAATAAATCATTTGTGTCTCGAACCATAGCTCGTTACCGTGATACTGGCAGCGTTGCAAAACGCCATGGAGGTGGTCATAAAAAAACAGCAACATCGGCAGAAATGGTTCTGAAAGTGAAGGCTCGAATTGAGCGAAAACCACGTCGAAGTGGAAGAAAAATGGCTCGTGAACTTAACATATCGTTGGAACGGATGCAACACATACTGAAAAACGAGCTTGGGCTCAAGTCATTGAGGTTCCAAAAAGCACACGATCTTACACCGCAACAGAAAAAAGTTAGAGTCGAAAGAGCGAAGGAGTTACTACGCTTGCACGAAAGTGGTGAGTTGCCGAATTTGGTTTTTTTCCGATGAGTCGCCATTTGTTATCGAGCAATATGTCAACAAACAAAATGACCGAGCTTACTTGCCAGAGAGGTCCTTCGAAAACTTACATCTTCGGACGGCCACCAGAAAGAAGGCAGCACCGATAGTGATGGTTTGGGTAGCCATAACCGCCGATGGTCGCTCTCCGCTCGTATTTTTGGACCGTGGCCGTGGCGTCAAAATTAATGCGATCGTATACCGTGAAACTGTCTTAGAGGCAGTATTGAAGCCTTGGGCAAACAATCATTTCGGTCGGAGACCGTGGACATTTCAACAAGGCTCGGCAC
This sequence comes from Volucella zonaria, assembly GCA_963966105.1. Classification (NCBI taxonomy): domain Eukaryota; kingdom Metazoa; phylum Arthropoda; class Insecta; order Diptera; family Syrphidae; genus Volucella; species Volucella zonaria. The sequence continues at coordinate 118,896,542 of OZ014532.1, forward strand.
TGTCTCACAAAGCGCGCGTCAACCAAGATTGATTAAAAAACAATGTTCCACACTTCATTTTTTCGACACAATGCATTGCAAATTCTCCGGATGCAAATCCGTTGGATTTCTCTGTCTGGGGTATTTTGAAGGCGAAGGTTGGCGCTAAAAAATACCAAAGTTTGGACCACCTCAAACAAGCACTTTGCCGGGAATGGGCTAAAATACTGCAGAGCCACTTCCGTGCAGCGTGTGATGCTTTCTTCGGCCGTCTCAAGGCTATTATTCGCGCCAAAGGTGGACATATTGAAAACTACTGACACAATTTGAAAATTTATGTTTTTTCCAACATTTTTTGCTCTGGCACAATAAAATTTATCAAAAACTAAAAAAATTATCGCATTTTAAAAAGTTGGAGTTCGAGTCATTCACCCTGTACACTCGTAAGTGCTTTGTATCTAACTCCCTTACTTGGTCTATGTTAAATCAAGCCGTCCCCTTGGTAATTTAATTGCGTGATCTGGTAGATAATTCATGGCTTTATCAAACGCTGGTCTAACGAGTTCACCAATCCTTATGTCACTAAATTCTTTTAAATACGATTTGCCTGCCCTTTCCTTGAATACGCTAGCCCAGTTAGGTGACCTTATTACATCACATACGTTCTCCGGGTACAAGCGGATTTCTCCGCTTTGCTTTAGTAGGATCTCTCTGGACTGAACTGACAACATAAACTTACCACCTTACGTCAATTGACTATACGCAGAAGAGTTGCCGATATACTCTTTGTTGATCAGATTTTAGCTGCTAACATTGATAGCCCCGCTTTACTTCAATTTATTTCTTTTGACACCAAACAATTTAATCGTAGATCTGTGCTCCCCTTTCGACTCAACCCTATCCCAACAAATTACGAATACTATGAACCAATGTGTATTATGCTGGGTGAAGTCAACGATGTTCACCATCTCTTCGACTTCCATCTCAACAAGCTACCCCCTAAGAAAAAGTCGTTTAGTCCACTTACGAATGCTCTCAACCCCTTAGTTTTATGTATAACTTTGAGTTAGTTCTATTAGTTTTCGGTTTAGAATTTTAGTGTGCCTGCAATAAGCGTTAAAAATCCATGAATATCACTTTTACTGTTGATATATTGTATCATCAATCGATTGTTGGTACTTACTCTTGTGTTCCTTTTATGTTGTTGGAGAATCTGCAAAGATCCTCTTACTCACGGAATGGCTGAAGACTTAAAACACGTTTTTCTACCACTTGGCTTACCAAAGAATTCGTATTTTCATGATATTGGCATGTCTCGGAGTCGTTCAGAGTGTCGACCAGAGAGACACTTTGTTTCATTTTCGAACAAATCTAGCTAAGAGAGTCATTCCGATACTACTCGTATTCTATTTTAGGCTTGGCGAAGTAAGCACGCAGTACCTTAATTACAGTTTGATTACTTACTGACTCATTTAGATGGCCTCTCCAGCTAACGCTGTCTTTTGCCATCTGCCTCCAGTTGGTCACATGAAGTTGTGTGCACCACCTAAGTTGAGGTCGCCCTCTAATGCCATCTGCCTCTGGGTTGAAGTTAAAAATTTTCCAAGCCAGGGCACTGGTGTCCCTGTATTCAAGGTGATCTGGACATCTAAACTGGGGTATGCAAGCTTTTCGGACGAGGTCGGCATCGCTATAAAATTCGTACAGTACGCTGTTGAAACGTTTGATGCAAACGAGACCAAATATTGTATTTCTCTCGAAGCGCTGGAGAGCATTTTCATCCACTTTCGTCAGTGTCCAAGCTTATTCGCATGATTTTCGCAATACTATCGTTGTCGGAGTTGATAGCGGATCCTCAAAGTTGCAGCTGGCTATCCTGACGTTTTGTCTAGGCGTCAATGTTGTGTGTTCCTCTTTGTTGACAGCATACTCGTATGCCCGTTGACCACTAAACCCATCTATGCTGATTCTAAGCCAATAGTCGCAAGCGCTCCATTCACAGCTCGCTGTGTTCTTCCAATTATGTCAATGTTATCTGCTTACGCAAGTATCTGAACAATCTTCGAAAGATAGTGCCTCTAGACAAGGATGTTAAAAATATCACATGACAACGCATAGGGTTGTTTAAGTCCTTTTCTGACATGGAAGGTCTCTGACGGAGCAGCGTGCATTTTCCATCGTCAACTTGCGTAGTTGAATAAGCTTTACAAGGAGGCCCAAAACTAGACATGGCTCTACAAGGCTCTACATGGCTACATATATAGTTCGTCCTTATAGATGCTGTCATATCCGGCTTTGAAAATGACAAAGAGGTGATGTGTATTTGGTGTGCTTTGGAAATACGGAATTTTTCCAAGATACGGCGTAATATGAATATTTGATCTTGTACGTTGGGCTTTCCTGTTCTAAAATCACACTAATGGCGAAGATCCTAGACCTTCATATAATACGGCTAATAGGACTTTATATGCAATGTTGAGAAGACTTATTCCGCTGTAGTTGGCGGAGTTCAGAGGATCTGACAATCAATACTCAGATTCCATTCGTCCGGAATATGAGTAGGTATGCTCCGTGTCTAAATATCACTTGCTGTCTTAAAGAACTCGGCAATGAAGTCATCGAGCTCAGCAGCTTTGTTAGGCTTAAGCTTGGAAATCACTGTCTTCGTCTATTTTAAATATTTAATTTTTCTTGGTGGGACGTTGTTCGTCATCACCGTTTAACACGCTGGAGAAATAATATTATCAGATTCCCAATACTAAGAAATTTCAATCTATATCCTTGTGGTTTTCTTTGACATGTTCGATTTATTTTTTGGTAACACTTCCGTATTTCATTTTTCTGGTAGAAGGTTTTCTCTTCTGAGAGTACCATGTATGTCAAAACTGCGACATGCAATGCTGTTTTTTCCATTATAATCGCAGTTTCACAGACAGATAGTGTCTATGTCTGACAAGATTGTTTTGGATGCATCTGTCTATGGAGCACTAGGAAAGCTGCCGATAATTTTGCCATCCATACCCTCATCGGTGATACGGTAGTACAATAGTTTTTAGTTCTTTTTTTTTCGTCTAACTCATTTCCGGAGTGATACCTATGTAATTACATCTGCTTTTAACAATCTCAGACATCTGCTTAGTATAATACAATACTTATCTGTTTTTTGATTCCATGTTGCTCCAAAATTTGTTATCGCATTCGCAGCTGGGTAGCCAATATTCAAGTGATTGCCCTAAATTTGACGCTGCTGAAACCCTTTTTATTTCTGGGATACTACCAAAGCCTGCGATTACTTCTGTAGTCCAAGAAAAATATTGCTAATATTGCTAATTAAAATACTTGTGTGTTTCTGTTGGATGTTGTTGTGGGAATGCCGGTCTACCAGTCCTTTCAATGCCAATCTGAAGACCCCTGGCGACTAAGGGTTTACCTTTGGCTTCCAAGAGAATTTTGATATCGGAAATACATACATAAGTCATCTAAAGATGCAAAAAACAGTGAGAATTAATATTTATTTCTTGATGCATTAACTTCACATGTATTACCAATAGTCAAAAATAGATCCTTCTGCTCCGCAATTTCAAACACTTATTCAAGGAAAATTTATTTTCATTTTCGCTTACCAAGAAAATCCATCAGAAGTGAAGTAGCGCTCGCAAATCTTTGCGAATTTGACAGCAACCAAGCATGGCATGTGCTAGAAAATAACATATGTAAGTGATACATCTAAACAAGTTTCGCACACACCGTTTCACCTTATCCCAATTAATCCAATCCACCCTCGTAAACACCCTAAGCATAATTACACGCTGAAAGAGAGCATCTCGAATGCCTTCAATTACCCCATCTCCAACAAATCAGCAATGTGATGAAAGACCAAGTGCGATGGATGAGTATCTGACTGCTAGCTATTACGAACGGTCACTGCCACTCAAGAGCATACTTTGCTTAAAGATACAAATCAAAAACAATTCAATAGACACAACAAAAGATACAAAAAAAAAAAAAACAAAAAAACACGAGCAACAACAACCATGTGAAAGCTGATAGAATCTCCAATCGGATCTAGCTAGACGCATTCCGGCAACATGTGGGCGTAGATGAGTGGGTGGAACTGATGAACGTCTTAGTCACAACAAATGCAATACCTCCTGCCTCCTTGCCGACTGTATTTACGAGTATCTTTCTTTTTTATCTCAAATATATTTTGCTTTACATATTCGTCAACCCTCAGCACTCAGTTAGTCTCATGCTGATGTGAATTTATTTTTAGTATCTCGTGCGTCTGATATTTCCGTCTCCATACCAACAAAAAAAAATAAATAAATTTGATAGATACTCATATCAGCTCTCAGTTCACGGCCAGAATTCAATATGCTCCTTGTTTGGATCCAAAAACCAAGAACTCTTTCACAAAAACAGAAAAAAGAATCCTCCGCGCTACCTTGCCCTGTGCAAATATCGAAAATTTAAACATTTTGCAAATGATTGTGTCTAAGTCTTATTAATTACCGATACTGATCCTATTAAGATCTCGCACTGAGTTTGTTTAGATACGAATAAACTTCTTGAAATATGGTTTCATTGCTTTGAGGTATAGTCGTACGTGTACGGTAGACAGACACAGAGACAAGCAGACAGTGCGGATAAAGAAACAAGAGCAACAGTGATGAAGAAGATACAGATTTTTACTGGCGGCGATTAGCTAGCACAAAGGAAAATTGTTTGCACTTTCGGCATTTTGGCAAGCATCCAGATACGTACTCGTACACATTCTATGTAGTATGCGGAGAATGAGCTTTTCCTCTAAGTTATGGCTCAAAAGGAAAGTGGGCTATTTATTGAAGTTCAAGCATACTGGTAGTCAGGGAAAGATTCTTTTTTTTTTTCTCTCTCCTTCGGAGTAAAGTGAAAAAATATTTGAATTACAAACGATTACAATTACCGAGGTCATGCAATTTGAGATGTCAACATGAAATTGAGATGGAAGTTGAATATTCTCTTTGTGTTCGGTTGAAGGATGTGATGCGAGTATTTTTCGAATTTTCGACGTCAGCAATTGGGTGTGAAGTGTTTTCGTCTTCTTTGATTTTAAGGTCTCGCATGTGGGTCATTCAAAGAGTTAAGGACTTTTATAAAATACCCCGAAGGTTATTGATTTAATGCAGTCTTGTCTTCTGAAGAATTCTGTGCAATCGCTGTGAGTGAATAGAATAGGATGTAATACTTTGACAACAAACTGATTCTAAGAAACTGAAATACTCGTTAATGTATACGCTTATTGCTATCTTGGTGATAGTCTTTTCATACTTATCTAGGTAAACTACAACCAGTGATTCGATTTGCCGGATGATGATCATGTCGCGTAGCTTTCTGGAAAACGAGTTTAAAATTTTTTGAGATACCAGCGCCGCTGCTTAGGTGAGAATTTTTCCTAAACGACGAATGGGCAAATATTTCGCAGCCATATGTTGTTTCTTTATAACATTCCGTAAGCTTTGATTGTGGCTTTGCTTATCACAAAATTGCATTGAAAGGTGTCTGCATATTTTTTTTCTGTACTGTACTCCTTTTAAATTCCTTTTGTTGGTACGAGTATTTCGCAGTCTCTCCTGCTTCAGTATCAGCACCCACCGCATCTGCTCCAAGTACATATGTTTTGCTAGTGCCCAATTTACTACTCTCGTTCATTTCCAAGGAAGAGCTCCAAACGATCTTCGAATCACTTAGAAGTAAAAAATCAGTGGGAACCGATGGAATACCGAACAACGGTGGTGCATCCGATCCCCAAAAGGGATAAAGATACCTCGAAACTGGCGAATCTTCGGTCGATAAGTCTCCTCCCGAAAATCAGTAGGATGATCAGTAGAGTTCTGACTAAGTGGGTTGAGGAGAAAATTATAGTTCGGAATATTCAGTTCGGTTTCAAGGCGGGGCACGGTATTTCACTTGCCGCGTCCAAACTGGTATCCGATATCTAATAGAACACGAGTCAGAAACAATGTACGGGTGCCTGCTTGATTGACATGGAGAAGACAAAACTTTTGGTTCTGTTTGGTTAGAGGGACTCTTCTTCAAGTTGAACGGGCTATGCATAAGTAAACCACTGCTGTATATTCTTTTTAATATTCTCACCAGGAGACGGCTTATAGTGAAGAATTGCGATGTAATTTCTGCTGGAGTATTTGATATTAAAAACATCCCGCAAGAAGGTGAGGTCAATTCGCCGATCCTATTCAACATCTACACAAGTGATCTTATTACCTCAATGCACCAAGCCATAGCATACGCAGGCGACTTGATCGCGTACAGATCAGGTCCAAAGATCGAGGTCATTAATATGCTCTTACAACGTGACTTCGATAAGATTTAACAATATTGCGATGACTGGAAGTTGAAGATTAATTTTCAGAAGTCGGAAACCATAGAATTGTCGAAAGTTTTTGGTCAATATATATCTTTTAACAAACATAAAAATATTATTGTGGCCAAAGCCAAGGGGGTCAACTCAATGTGAAGACCAAAGTTCTCTGCCACATGGTTCTATTCTCCTCTATACTCCTTCAAGAAGACCTCAATAGGTTTTCCACTTGGGAACTAAAAAATTGCTTAGAGTTTAATGCCTCCAAATGCTATTCCATGATTTTGTCACGTAAGTCCAATAAATCTCCTCCTCAACTTTATTTTCTGCATGGCCAATCTATACCCCAGGTTCAATCGCTTCACGACCTTGGAATATTATATAACTTCCGTCCACATATTGATGAGATCATCCTTAAAGCCAACTCATCCCTTGGTCTAACGAGTTTTGCAACCCCTATGTGACAAGGTCACTTTCATTGCCCTTGTCCACCCACTTCTTGAATATGATAGCCTTACTCTACACAAGTGCAATACCAACAGATTTTGAGATTTCTTAGTGCATCGTATCTTAGTTTAGTAGCGAAAACTATAATTACGAGTAAATCTGAGTATACAACTGCGTACAATTATTATTATTTCCCCACTGTATCCCCTTGTGGGTCCTAGGGCCTCTACTATACCTACGCGCCCTCGAGTGCGGTTTCTGGAAATGTGCCTCAGCTCTCCCCAACTTTTTCCCAATTGCCGTGCTTCCTTCTCAACTGTTCTGCGCCTCGTACTCCAAGGACCGCCGCGCATCCTGCCGTCCAGAGTAAGCGGGTTCCATTGCATCGCTTGGCTAGCTATGGACCTGCCACTTTCGTCGTCGTATGGTTGTGCCTATAGGGTCATGGTTCGCTCTCTGATAAAGCTTTTCGTTAGAGATACGTCTTAGCCAGAATATCCTTAAGATGTAGCGTAGGCATCTATTAACAAACGTTTGCAGCTTCTTCGTGATAGTGGTGGTCACCCCCCTGGTACCACATCCATATAGTACCACGGTTTTAACGTTGGGACGGAACATTCGTAGCTTGGTGTTTAAGCTAATGGCATTATGTACTTTGCCAAACTGTGGATAGCATCCCAAACGCAGATTTTGCTTTGCCTATGCTGTTGGCTATATCCAGTTCAGTTCCGCCATCGGTTGAGACGATACTCCCAAGGTATTGGAAACTCTCTACTCTCTCAACCGTCTGTCCAGCAATACATATATGAGTTGGTAAGTTTGGTTTTAGGTTGATGAACCAATGACGTCTGCTTCGCTCTTCACATTTGTTGTCATTTGGTGAAGGTCCATTATTCTGTGAGACAGAAGGCATATATCGTCGGCGTAGTCAAGGTGTTTGAGTTCAGATGTAAGAGTCCATCGAATTCCTTCATTTCCTGTTAACAATGCCGCATTCAGCACATCGCTAATCACCTAATCCCACTTTGGACTTCGAATTCCTCAGACAGTGTTCCTCTGTGTAAGATGTGACATGTGGACCCATCATATGCAGCCTTAATAATTGCTATTAATTTATCAGGAATGCCTCTCCTGCGCAAGGCACGCCAGATAAATTTCCGATTGACCCTATCAAAATCCTTTTCAAAATCGATGAACAGCAGGTGAAGTGGTGATCGGTACTCAACACACTGCTCAATGATGGTCCTCAAGGCGTTAATGTGATCGGCACAGGAAGACCCGGAGCGGAAACCTGCTTGTTCGGCGTCGAGTGTGTCTTCGAGGTGATCTCTGATTCGCTCCAGGATGAGTTTAGCTATTATTTTGGCCACAGCAAGCAGCACACAGATACCTCTCCAGTTTTCGCACTGCATTAGATTGCCGTTTTTAGGGAGCTTGACGATCATTCCCTTCTTCCACTCGTCTGGAAAACTCTCAGCTTCCCATGTTCTCCCGACAAGTGGGAACAATAGCTCGATCCTCCCTGCTGCTGGAGCTGCTGCAATTCGAGTTCTTAGTTGTTTTCGTTCGTTGATCCTTCTCCAGGTATCCTCGGAAAGCCACGCCCTATGGCTTCCCTGCGATCGACCGACAATCCTTTCAGCACCAGATGTGAAACGGTCTTGGATGGTGGCGGGCAGTAAGCTGCTGATTGTTTCTACCCCTCGTGAGAGATGTTCCCTTAGTTCTTGGCGCACTGTAGCAACTCTCAGTCGGCCTACGTTGAACCTAGGTATTCTTGTGTCGTTAGATCTTCGAACGGCAGCAGTGCGTAATTGGACAGTAGCTATCACAAGATGGTGATCTCGTGCCAACCCCATGTCCGCTGCTCGTCTGTTTTTTACGTCTAGAAGACTACTTCTGAAATGGCGACTGATGGCAAAATGGCCGATTTGGTTGTAGGTTGCTTGCCTGTCAGTTGACTCCCAAGTGATTTTATGGCAGGCCTTGTGCTCAAACATGGTGCCACCTATAACAAGACGATTTACGTTGCAAAAGTCAACAAATCTTTCGCCGTTATCATTGCGGTTGCCTAATCCGTGTCGTCCCATAACATGTTTGAGCCCTTCGTTGCCGCTGCTTACCTTGGCATTAAGGTCCCCCATGGCAATCACAATCTCGCCGTTGGGTGTTGCTTGGAAACAGCTCCCAACTGGTTGTGGAAGGTCTCCTTTTCTTCCTCAGACGAACCATCCCTGGGGCGGAATATTGTATAATGGTGACGCGACGTACTCTCGTCCGGAATCTGACCGTTACAATCCTATCATTGTGCGGCTGCCAGGAGAATGGGCCTCTGCGTGCTGTATGTGTTAACAGCAGTCCAACTCCATATCCACGGGGGCTTCCGGTTGGTCTTCCGGAGTAGAGTAATACAGTGTTACGCGCTGTGGATTGGTACTCACCCGCATGTAATCATCTTATCTCGCTTACTCCCAATATGTCCAGCTTATATCGCATAAGCTCATGCTCTAATTGAAGGAATCTGGCGTTCTGAGGTCCTTCACTCTGAGAGTCGAGGAGCGTCTTCACATTCTAGAAACCAATCTTAGTCCGGGTACGATAGCCAAAGGTTATCAGTTCTTATCCTTAAGTCGGTTTCCGTAGTGGGCTGGTTTCGGTAACGCGGGTTATTCTAGGCATAAGACCCTAGACAATCTCGCACTGCAATTTTGGCCTACCTGTATAAGGATTTATACATGTAGTTGCCCGGGGACCGCCTCGAGGAGGTAAAGCAAGCACTACACTACGAGCTTGATTGTTGCGCTACTGGTCCATTCCATGTTTTGAACAGTCAATAGTTTCCCGACCAATCGCCATGCAGGAACGTAAATATATCAGCGCTTTAGGTGCGTAGTTCAAAGAAGCAACAAGCTGCCGAAACAGAAAAGCCATTAACATTATCATCAAATACCTTACTGTAGCTCGAAACTATGTCTTGATGGTCCCTTAGCTGACATCGGATGTAAAATGTAAGCAGGTTTTGGGACAGGACTGTATTTTATTATCGCCGCTTTTTCTGTTGATAATAATTGATGTTATAAGAGCAGCATATTCTGGAATCTAACAAACAGTTGTAACCTGCCTTGCTTCATGCGCTACGTTAAACTATTCGAGTATGACTGCTTCTGCGTGAAGTGATGTACCTCACAGCATATGATCCAGCATTTAGAACCAGGGGAAAACTGCGATGGGCTTAAGAAAAATCTGTTCAAATTAACGCCTTAAGATTGTCGAATTCTTTTAATTCGCTTTACATGGCTGGGAAGGAAGTCGAGAAAGCTGATAGTTTTCTATATCCAGAAATCTTCTCCTCCTACAAACCCAATGCGCTTACGTCCCTTCTTTTAAAGGTCAGAGAGTCAATGATAATATTGAAATATCTCGAGATACGAAGTTTTCCCAAAAACCGGAAATACGATATTTGTGGCAATAGTTTCACAGATGATGATTGACCGAAAATATAAGCACATCCTACACAAGTGCGCTGAAACCAAGATAGTTGCACTTCAGAGGCATTTCAAGGAGTTTGGCATCAGGTGGTTTGTACAAAATGAATTGTCATGGATAGTTTAAAGTTGAATATCCACAAAATAAATGGCGAATTCCAACATATTTTCGACATTCTCTTCAATATTCATCATCCCTAGTCTACTAATTCTAATCCAATAGCCTTTTGCCACTACAGTGTTCTCTGCTTTTCCAACGAACTTACACGTCCTTCTCCAAAATGTGTAGAACAGGAATATAAAGTTCAATAAATTCTGGTTTAACAGCATAACTATGTACTTAAGGAACCATCAAAAGAGTGAAATTTAATGCTTCCAAATCCCAATGATGTCATTTGGCCGAAGTTTAAACTCCCAACTATTATCCATGGATGGTACGAGTACTTGAATCGTCGAATCTGAAAAACTTGCCATTCTCGGTACGTGTGTCAATGAAAATGTCCTTTAGAATGACAGTATATCCGATGTCTCCAAAAATGCTATGAAATGTTTAAGTTTCGTCAAACAATGTAAGAAATACTTTTTCCTTCTTACGCCAAAAATTGGAGTACAATGATCGCAAGGTCTTTCTGTCCCTGCTAGATGAAGAGGCTTTCATTAAACGCTTCCTATCTTTAAATTTAAAGAAAACAAAGTGTGTGTGAGATATCATCGGCATTTTTTATTCGTTTGAAAGGCCCATCGATGCCACTATGTATGGAGTATAACTTCGTTCAAATGTCCACCGCGGCTTCTCTGTGTGGCGCATCCGAAATGTTAAATTTTCCATGACTCTGACGCATAAATCGGGCTGAATTTGACCGATGACATGAGTTATACTGGCTCTGAAGGCCGCTGTGGTTTGTGACTTATTCGCATAGACCTGCGACTTCAGAAAACCCCACAAGAAAAGGTCTAACGGGGTTAAATCGCACGATCTCGGTGGCCAGTTCACATCACCTCAACGTGAGAAGACCATGCCCTCGAATCGCTCGTGCAGAATTTCCAATGCGAAGTGAGCTGTGTGGCACGTAGTGCCGTCCTGTTGACACCACAGGCCAAAAGTTGGTAATCATCGACTTATAGCGCTCGCCGTTGACGGTGATGGCCTGGCCAACGTCGTTCTCAAAAAATTATGGACCGATGGCGCCGCCAACCCAAAATCCACACCAAACAGTAACTTTTTCGGGATGCATTGGAGGCTCTTTTATCTTATGTGGATTGGTATCGTTCCAAATTCGACAATTTTGTTCGTTGACGTACCCATTCATCCAGAAATGGGTCTGATCGTTGAAGATGATTTTTCGATGAAGATTAGGGTCAGTTTCGAACTGCTCTAGAGCCCATTCAGCGAGCACACTTCGTAATCTATGGTCGTTTACTTTCAGCTTCTGGGTCAGTTGAATTTTATACGGGTACAGGCCCAAGTCACAGCGCAAAATTCGCCAAGTTGTGGTCTACGAAAGGCCAAGTTCTTGTGAGCGACACGAAATCGACTGCCTCAGATTCTTCTGCACACTCTCACCGACAGCGGCGATGTTTTCGGCAGATATTGCAATTTCGTCGTCGTAGGGGTGTTGGTTTATCGTTTACTGAACCAGTTGACTCAAATTTATCCATTACACTGCGAATAGTCCTCTTGGTAGGGCAATTATGGCGACCGTAAAATGGGCGAAGCGCGCGGAACATTGCCCGAACAGAACACCCATTTGGATAAAACAATTTTATCATTTGCACGTGCTGTTGAACGCTATGTCCAGCCACAGTTATTTGGCAAAACGGACTGAATAAATGACAGCCAACAATTTGACAGATGTAGCTTCAACAATATGGCCGCTATCAATTGTTAAAGTTGGGAAGTCAATAATGGAAGACCCTTTAGGATTCCAAAACCAGCGATAAAACCCATAGGTGATGCCAGTTTTGCAAAGTAAATTGCTACTTTCAACACCAGTGCTCTAACGAAATTACCATTATCATTCCAAATATTTAACTGCAACTCAGATACTCATCAATCTACCGTCAAACTCACTTTTGACTCATTTTGAAATCTCGCAATTCTCTCTAAATGTCCTGTCGACCTCTTTATTTCCTATGCATTATAATCTATAAACATTCAAGACCAACGAATATGGGTATCTCTCCTTATCTCCTCCCTAGTTTTTCTCCGCTCGTGCTGTGTGAAAGCGTTTTGAGGGTATACAAAATCCACTGAGTGCACTTGAAGAAAAAGCAACAAATGAACGACTTACATATGTAAATTCGCGCACACAGGTTGGACGTACGAGTATATGTACGAAAAGTTTCCGACAAAACATTTTTTCTCAAAATTTTTTTTTATTTTTCTACATAGTCTCCTTGCAACTGTACACACTTCTCACAGCGATGCTCCCATCTCTCTAACCCGTCCAAATAGTACTTGGCGTTCTTCTCTGCAAAATAATTGTTCACGAAGGTGATTGCCTCCTCGTTTGACGAAAATCTCTGTCCTCCGAGCGCAGTTTTTAGATGAGGGAACAAAAAGAAGTCGCTTGGGGCTAGATCTGGTGAATAAGGCGGATGGTCAAGCAGTTCAAACCGTAATTCATGGATTTTCGCCATGGCGAAATCCTGATGGAACAGGATTTTCTTTTTCTGTAAATGTGGCCGTTTTTCCGCAATTTCTGCCTTCAGCTTGGCAAGTAATAATGCGGAGTATGCTCCCGTAAAGGTTTTTCCTTTTTGAAGATAATCGATTAAGATAATTCCTTTACTATCCCAAAAAACAGTCGCCATTACCTTCCCAACCGAAGAAACAGTTTTTGCATTTATTGGAGCCGGCTCGCCCTTTGCAGTTTTTGTACGTTCCAAACGTTCATTCTCTCCCAAGCTCTTACGGCCACGTTTAAATTCAATTGCCAAAAATTTCACTGTGGTAAATGATGGTGCAGAGTCCAACTCATTTTTGATTTGCGTAGGCGTATTGCCTTTCAAAAACAAGAATTTAATGACTCGATACTCAATTTTTTCCATTTTCACAAAAACCACTCACATCAACTCACTCAAACGACTGTTAACTAAAAACTGCGCATCCAAAATACCTGAAACTTCGGTAAGTAACAGTCAAAAGATGCACAACTAGCATTCACTAGCTTTTATCGACGAGTACCACTATCTTTACGTTGCGGTCGGAAACTTTTCAGCCAACCCTAGTATTCATCTAAATAACACATAACACTGAAAAGTCTGTGCTGTTTTATAGTAAACACAAACTTTTTGCAAAATTCAACTTTATTTATCAATATAGTTGCCTTCGAGGGCGATACACTGATTAAAATGATTTTTCAATCTTTCGATACCAGTTTTGTAGGACGATTTCGGTTTAGCTTCAAAATAGGCCTCTGTTTCGGCGATTACTTCCTCATCGGTCTTAGATCTCTTTCCGGCGAGCATTCTTTTGAGGTCTGCGAACAGGAAATAGTCGCTGGGGGCCAAATCTGGAGAATACGGTGGGTGGGGAAGCAATTCGTAGCCGAATTCATTGAATTTTGCCATCGTTTTCATCGACTTGTGACACGGTGCATTGTCTTGATGAAACAGCACTTTCTTTTTCTTCAAATGCGGCCGTTTTTCTGCGATTTCGTCCTTCAAACGCTCCAACAACGCAATGTAATAGTGGCTGTTGATAGTCTGCCCCTTTTGGAGATAGTCGATGAAAATTATTCCATGTGCATCCCAAAATACGGATGCCATAACCTTGCCAGCCGTGGACGAGGTTCGTCGCCTGCTCGCCACTCAGCTGACTGCCGACTTGACTCTGGTGTGAAGTGATGGAGCCAAGTTTTCTCCATTGTCACATACCGATGCAAAAATTCGGCTTTAATGCGGTTGAACAGCTTTGAACACTCCTCTGAATCATCCACACGTTGTTGTTTTTGGTCGACTGTGAGCAAACGCGGCACCCACTTTGAACAGAGCTTTCGCATGTCCAAATATTCGTGTATGATATATCCAACACGCTCTTTTGATATCTTCAGAGCCTCAGCTATCCCGATCAACTTCACTTTCACAATAACAAAAGTTGCTTCACTCACAACGCTATATCTCGAGAACTAATAGTCCGACAGCCGTCAAATTTATACACGCATCTTTTGGTACTAACTGAAAATGGTATGGATTTAATTCAAGTGATGCCCTGTCTTAGAAACGGACTTTTCAGCCCATGTGTTCTATTGTCCCCTTCAAAGTAATCTCCATGGACTGCAACACACTTACGCCAGCGCTTGATCCAATCCTCGAAACATTTTTTATATTCGGTTTTCGGTATGTCCATCAGTGCTTCCTGCGATTTTTCCATTACTTCCTCTCGGCTGCTGAAACGCGTTCCCGTAGTGGTTTTTTTAACTCGATTGAACAGAAAGAAGTCACAGGGAGCCAAATCAGATGAATTTGGTGGCTGTTGGATGGTAGTTGTTGCATTTTTCGTCAAAAAATTACGAATAATGATGGCGTTATCATGGTGCAAAATCCACGAGTTTTCTGCCCACAATTCTGGTCTCTTTCGGCGAATTGCTTCACGCAAACGTCTCATAACGCCCAAATACTCGTAATACTCTTTGTTTACTGTCTGGCCTTCTGGCAAAAATTCATGATGCACTACAGCGTTGTAGTGTTGGTCTCGGCTCATTTGGTGAACGCCATTCACTTGCCTGATGTCTGGATTGAGTTTCGTAATCATAAAGTCAAGTCTCGTCTCCAATAATGATCCTTTTGATGAATGTGGGATCGGATTCAGCCTCGCAAATCATCTCTTTTGCGACATAAACACGGTCTCTTTTTTGCATGAAATTGAAGTCTTTTGGCACCAACTTTGCTGCTACACGACGGAAACCCAAAATGTCTTGGACGAATCCATAGGCAATGTTCAAGTAATCCACTATCTCTCTGATGGTTAATTTGCTGTTATTGATCAACGTTTCTTTTACTTCGTCAATGTTTTCGTCGGTTTTCGATGTCGATGGTCTGCCACTGTGTTCATCATCTTCTGGTAAACGACCTTTTTCTTTAGAGAATCGTTGCCGAAATACCTTTCCAATATTTCCAACGTTCCCGCACCATCAAATCCGTTTTTTACGCAAAATTTAATACAAGTTCGTTGTAAGTTGCAAATTGAAATCCATTTCTAAAATTGTAAAAAATCGCCAACCTACTAGGTGGAGTGAAAAGTAATCTCCTTGGGAATTAAACATTCTTTTTAAAATGTTTTTTTATATTATTCAATATAGTCCCCTTTTAGTTTGATACACTTATTCCAGCGATTTTCCAACTTCTTGATCCCGTCCGAAAAGTAATTTTCCAGAAGGTCTGCAAAATACTCCTCCGTGGCGTCGATGATTTCCTCGCGTGAGCTGAATTTTTTATTGATGAGCCATCTTTTGAGGTTTGGGAAGAGATTATAGTCCGACGGATCCAAATCGATTTACCAATCGACGCCAAAAGTCCGCCTGATTCCGCATCAGCAAGTCCAAACACTCTTTCGTAGTGCTCTCGCGTTCGTGTTTTTGGTCAGGAGTGAGCACGCGCGACACCCAGCGGCAGGATAACTTTTTCATATGCAGAATATTGCCCAAAATATGGCGTGTACGCTCAGTACTAATCTTTGTGGTGTCTGCTAGCTCGCGCACCTTCACTTTCCGGTCAGCCAACACCATTTCATGTATTTTTTTGACATTGTCCTCTGTAACCGCATCGGAGGGCCTGCCGCTGCGGACTTGATCGGTAGTGAAGTTGCGGCCACCACGAAACTCTCGAAACCAATATTTGACGGTGCAATCTGATGGAGCATTAGCCCCATAATGTTTATCCAAATTTTTTGTTGTTTCCTTCGCCGTTTAGCCTCTCAAAAAATAATGTTTTATGAGAGAACGAAAATCGTTTTTGTGCATACTCAACATGATGCCAAACACGTCAACAACAATCAGCTGTCAAAACAAAACTAAAGACAGTATCGCACTGAAATTTGGCTGCCTAAATATGAACGGACTTCAAGGCACCATAACCTTTTTTACAGTAGCAGTGGATTCTGGCGGTCAAGGAGGTCACTTTTCACTCCAGCTAGTACACATAGATAGATGTACTCTTGGCTACGTAACTACGGCTACGCAAATGTCAAGCTATGATGCTAAGATTTGGAGCGAATGTCAGAAACAGACTTACCAACTTAACAAAAAAAAAACAGAACTGAAATTGGACAATACGATGGTGTCCCCCGGGAACTTTTTGATCAAAGTGGTATTCTTCCTTCTTCGTGATTCTCACTTTTTCAAGAGAGGTAAATTCAATTATTTGCATCATTTGAACCACATCATTTGTGAGCTTTTGTAGTTTTGTCACATTGAATCAACATATAAAATATATTGTCAAATCTCAACCCAGGAAATAATTGTTATCCCGTTTCATACGACCACATCAACAGAATAAATTCAAAATAGGCTGCTACGGGTAGATGTCATGATTCTTGTTAAACTGAATTCTGGCATTGACCTCGACTGAACTGAAAATTTTAATTTATGCCATAAATACAAAGTTGGAAAAAAAAAATGCAATTAAAATCGAGTAGGGATACGAGTACTCGTATGTGATGTATCAATTATCTCGCCTCATTTCCATGATCTTTATTTGAAATTCTCCCGTCAACTTGCATACAATTGAATTTTCTATTCCATGTTTATTTATTTAACACAAGTAGAAAGCTTTGTTCTTTTTTGTTGTTGTTGTTGTTTTTTTTTTTTTTTTTTAAAAAGGAACACTTTTCCTCTTAAAAAATGTAAAGTAAACATTTTAAGCGAAAATAATGCGGGAAGCACATAAATAAATATATTCAGCACATATATATTTTTTTGCTCTCAAAAAACAAAAAAAAAAACACAAAAACCACAACAAAATTGTTTTCTTGAACAAATCAGAAACACTGAATGTGTACCGCTTTGCATATACACATTTCTTCTGTGTTGGTGGAGCGCCTTAAGTATTTTGAACTGGTCAGGTCTTAAACAAGAGCGGCATAGGCATAACAATGCGTTGATCATGATATCCGTGCTGATGAGCCAACCTACTCACAGTCGATCCGAATGGATGTTTATTCGGAAATGCTCAGTTTTTCTTTCCTTGCTCGTCGATGCGGTAAAACGTCGAAGAAAGTGCTACTAACCAACCGAAATAAAGAAAAAAAAAAAAAGAAAAGAGTATTTTGTTGTTGTTGTTTTTTTTTCTGTCGAAAGAAAGAGAAGAAAATGCATTTTATTTCAGTATCTGTCAAATATTCCGCTTTGACGAAAGTGATTACATTCGTGAAAAGTTGACATTCGCCTGTCAGAATGCGTGTGACAAATTATGCAAAATTCCACGACAATTAAATGCTCGATGTGTTGTTGCTTTAAAAATAATTATGCCCATACATCTATGCACATAGTGGTGAATAAAATTAATGGAATAATAATAAAAAGAAAATTATATTTAATTTGCTTAATTAGTGGTTAAAGTGGTAAAAATCCTATGAAAATTACACAACGCCAAATGGAATGCATGCATGGCATACATCTCAGCACAAGGTGGCTTTACGAAAGCTATTAGGTAATGTGCATTACACTATATATGTTGTACACTTAAATGTTTTTTTTTTTTTCTTTCTTTCTTTATTTGTTTGTATATAATTTAAGAATTGTTACCTACATATATGTGTCCCAATTTGTTTTTCTTAAAAATTAAAAAAACAAAATAAAAAAAATACTGGACAACAGACATCAGCACAATAATCAGAATTAACAAGTTTTTTTTGTTTTTTTTTTTGTGTTTCTAATGAAAGTACCTAGAAAACATTGTATCGGCAGATTCAAGATACAAGATTTATGAACTTTGGAATGTTGTGCTATAAACCACAATTCAAATGGTATTGCAGAAACAGCGGAGAGTGTTTGAACAAGTTGCTTTTCATTTAAAATACGTACGGGAACGTGCTTTTGAATATGGTCTCTCAAGGCAAAGTCCATTGACGCGAGTGTACTTGAAAAATTGTTTTGTTTTGGACTTTTGTTTATATAAAAAATTTTTTCAAAATGTTAATTACAAATACAAATGCAAAGCATTTTCACCATTTAACACGTGCTAATAAAATTTTTTTTGCTGTTTTTGGAAACATTTCTTCCTGAATTGTTGAGAATTTGTAACTTTTTAAAAGATGGATGTTCATGAACATATTTATGTTGGAAAATATGGTACTCCTAACAAACAGGTGTTGGTAAAAATGTTTCTTGTGTCATATATGAGTGCTCTTCCAACATATTAGAGTCTGTAAAATACCAGACAACAATGCAATTCGGACCTGCTTGTATAAATATAGTCGAAATGTTGAAATATTAAATTTATTTTTAACTTTTGTTCAGTGTTGTGTGTTTTTTTTTTTTTGTTTTTGTTTTTGGTTTTGTAATTACTTTTAATCACTTGCTAGTGTGCTGTTTTGTATGTTGTCTGTTTCGTACCGATTCACCCCATGCATCCGTTTTTATGAGATCTCTCCGCGGGTAGCTAGTTCCTTTCATTCAAATCGATCGGATTTTCGAATTGTTTTGCTTCAGTGGTCTTTTAATTTCTGTTGCTGTGTCTTCGATTGTATTTAAAAGAAAAGTGCGAAATATTTTCGGAATGGAGTTAAATTTATTGGTATACGAGTATATGTTATAACAACGTGAACGTCACGAAGGGGGAACTTTTTTTTCCATCTTTCTCAGCATCTGTAGTGCAAAGGAAAGTTAGTGAACACTGCCTTCGTTATAGTAATTTTGCACTGCAAGCCTTTATGAATGTACATATGTAGACACCGCTTTGACAACAAAGTCTAAAATTTGCCAAAAAAAAAAAATGTAAACTCCAGAATGATATACGAGTATGCTATGGCAAAGTCATATTTACAAAAGAATCAGTATGAGGTAGTCCACTTGGACAAGTATTATCAACGTTTCCCTACTTTATTTACGGGGTAGTCCCGACCTGTATCCTGTGCCTAAACCAACTAAGGACTGAAACGAATAAAATTTGGAAACTTCAAAGAAAAAAAAAATATTTTCATAATTCATGTAAATTTTTTTATTTGCTTTAAAACTCTCTTTTTATTAAATTCACTCACAATTACAAAAAATAAAAAAAAAATTATTTGGGTTCCCATTCTTTCCTCAACTTCTTTCGAATGTCCTTCATAAGGTTGGTGACAGTTACATCCGTGATCTTTTTGGACGCTCTTTTCCATTTCGTACTAAAATCGTTTACGTCCTTTGCACACTGCTCACTTTTCCTCAATTTAGCTTTGACCAAAGCCCAATACCTTTCAATGGGACGGCACTGTGAAACATTGGGTGGATTCATGTCTTTTGGGATAAAGTGGACATTTTTAGCAACAAGAAAGCTCAACGTCGCATGAGCATAGTGAGCTGAAGCTAAATCTGGCCAAAATAATGTTGAACCCTCGTGTTTGTTTAAAAAAGGAATCAACCGTTTTTGTAGGCACTCTACTCTGTACACTTCTCCGTTAATTGTTCCCGTTCTAATAAACGATGAGCGTCTGTGTCCACATTGGCAAATTGCCTGCCAAACGAGATATTTTGACCCGAATTTTTAAATCCCTATCGATGTTGTTGATTGCGGAAGAATCTCAGCTTCAAACGAGTGGTAAAACTGCGCACCTGGAAGAGTGGCTTTGACATAGTTTCGTCATCCAAACCAAGAACGCTTTCTTATTGCCGATCAACTCGTATAGCTTCCGGGCTCGCGTTTTTATGGCTTGTTTTTTTGCTTTTCAGTAACTTTTGGTATTTTTTGTTTTTTTGTGTTTTGTTGGTATTACATTTCTGAGCAACATCTCTGGATGACATAGTCCGGTTTTTTACTATGGTACCCACTATTTTCCTGTCCAAATTTGTATCATGTGCTCCACTTTTCTGTTTTCCCTTAACTGTCAACGTCTCCAAATATCGTTTAATAACAGAATCCACTGTACTGCGTGCTATGTTTAAATTTTTTGCGATGAGATGGTTTGGACGCGAAGTATTTTCGAGCCATTTGTCGATGATCTTTTTACGGCGTTCGTCTTGACTCACATTTTATAAATAATTTAAACCGCGCCGAACTAAAATCAATAACAAACTGAAACTGGAGAATATACAGGCTAATTTGGGTACAAAATAGGATTGCAATTTTTACGCATTGGAAGTATAGCTCGTATTAAAATTTACAGATTTTATTTGTTTCAGTTTTTAGTCTCTCCAGCCAGCTCGAGCTTCATACGCCAGGTCTTCTTGCAACTTCGATTGCTATGTTCATGGATTCTCAAGAACCAATGAACCCATTGACACCAACTTGTGCAAATTCCCCGTGTAAAAAGTTTTTGACGTCAGTTGTGTGCAATCATGGAATGGGCCTCACTTCAAAATCGTGTCGGATGTTGTGCCAACTGAAAATCACATGAAACTTTGTGTATCGTACTGTGATGTTATTTGAGGATCCGGCCGTTCGCGCACGTGGAGAAGCGAATTTGTCGAAATCCGCTGCGCAAGCAGAAAATCATATCTCAGGAAGCACAGCATGCGCCTCTCAAAACGTGACTTTGGACTCAGCGCATGCAAAAGATACACCGTCCACTTACTCACAGAAGCATTGAAATAGAAACGTAAGTTATAATCAAAAGCCATGCTTAGCCGCACCCATATGAATTCTTTTTACTGACGAGACAAGCCCAACTCTAACCCTTCATCTACACCGGCAAAAACTGTGAGGATTTTACGCGTCAAATTTAAAAACTATGAAGTTAAGCAAATGGTTTTACAGAAGAAAAAGAAAAATAAGTTAAGCACAAGTATTTTAGGTTTTAAATCTGATAATAGTCCAATTTATATTAGTGAGAGTTTAACTAATTATAATAGAGCAATATATAATAGAGCTAAAACATTTAAAAACGAAAATAATTTTTCGTTCTTGTGGGTAAATAAGGGAGTGATTTATTTGAAAAAACAAGAAGGTGATAAATCTTTTAAATTAAGTTCTTTTGAAGATATTGAAAACTTGGCCAATTTAATTTAGTTTCTTTTTATCCTTTTTTTTAACTGATAATGCCTTTTATTAATTCAAATTGTATTCAAAATCTGGATAGTTATTTCAAAGAATGTAATGAATTTTGTAGTTTTGATAAAGAGATTTTTAGAAGTTTTTATCATTCAGTAATTCGAAAGAAAACATTTTTTATAATTCATCAAAATATTAGAAGTATGCGTACAAATTTTGATTTGTTTCTAACTCATTTAGAATCGTTTGTGAATAAGCCTGATTTAATTTTTCTATCGGAAATATGGATTTTTGATACTGAAGCTAATCTTTTTAGTATACCTGGCTATAAATTTCATCCTACATGTAATAATTCTTATGGTGCAGGTGGTGTGGCTGTCTTTATAAGTGATAAGTTGGAGTATGAGTGTTGCTGCAATAACCTGAAAAGTCCTGATATGTTTAAGGTTTATTGCAAAATTGAGTCTAGAAAGTTTATTTTTATGTGCTTCTACAGGCTACATGAAAAAAGTAAAAATGTTTTTGTTGAAGAATTGACTACTCTGTTGTCTGACGAAAAGTAAATGAATCTGAATATTTATCCTTGGTGATATTGGGTCTACAAGTAAGTTTCCAGCGTTTTTTTTCCAAAATTTGAAGTTTTATTATGAAAACATAGTTACAATGCTTTATTCAAAGTATCGTCCATCGGAAGCTACAACTTTCCCCCATCTTTGTGGCAATTTATGAATTCCGGACCAACAAAATTTCTCGTCTTTCGAGCCCAAGAACGTATTGAGCCAATTTTTAATTTCCTCTACTGAGCTGAAGCGTATTCCCGTAAGAGCGTTCTGCATCGAACGAAACAAGTGGTAGTCAGATGGTGCCAAGTCTGGACTGTAAGGCGGTTGAGGCAGAATTTCCCATCCGCTATTTTCCAAATAGTTTTTCACCGAAACCGCAACATATGGCCGAGCGTTGTCGTGATGAAAAATGACGGACTCATGCCTGGTCTCATATTCTGGCCGTTTTTCTTTTAATGCCCGCTTCAAACGAATTAGTTGGGTTCGATATAATGGTCCTGTGATGGTTTCACCACTCGGAAGCAGTTCGTAGTATACGACACCCTTTTGATCCCACCATATGCAGAGCATGACCTTATTCACGTGAATATTTCGTTTCGGCGTCGATTGGGCGGGCTCGCCGGGCTTTGTATAAATCCATTTCTCATCACCAGTGACAATACGATGCAAAAATGATTTATTTTTATACCGCTGCAGTAACATTTCGGACATGCAAAATCGCCGTTCGACGTCTCTTGGCTTCAATTCGTACGGCACCCAGTTTCCAATCTTTTGAATGAATCACAGTGCTTTTAGGTGCAGGGAAACGGCTTGTTGCGTGACGCCCAATGATGCAGCAAGTTCTTCTTGAATCTGACACGGATCCTCATCCAGTAAAGCGTCCAATTCCTCGTCTTCAAAACTTTTCGACTTTCCGGGGCGATCTTTGTCTTCAACTCCAAAATCACCACTTTTGAACCGTTTGAACCACTCGCGGCACGCCGATTCACCAATACATTCCGCCCCATAAGTTTCCGAAAGCAAAGGATGGGCCTCAGCCGCACTTTTCTTCATATTAAAGAATAAAAGCAGCTCTTCCCGCAAATGACGTTTATTTAGCTGTAAACTTGCCATGATTTTGCTCGATAAAATGTACGACACCGATAGAACTGCTCAAATATAACGCTGCAAAGTTGTTAACAGATACAAAACCTACAAATAAAACACATGGGGTCTGACATTTCTGCCCGGGATCCACTGGTGGCGCCATCTCTGACAAACGCTGGAAACTTACTTGTAGACCCAATATAAATTTAGATATTTTATCTGATTCTGCTATTGTTTTAAATTATTTATCTGTCTTAGCGGCAAATGGTTTGGAATCGTGTTTTAGAGAACCTACTAGATTAACTCCTTCAACACAAAACCTGTATTGATCATATTTTTGGTAGACTTGATCTAAGCTCTAAACTCACTATCACCAGCTCCATTTCAGATTTTATGATCACCGATCATTGTATGGTTGGTTTAGTTTTTCTATGTGCCAATATGAAACAAATTGATATGTCTGAACGGTTGGACTGATGTGTACCTTGAAAGTAATCCCTCTAATGCTTTTAACATCTTTGCTAATATCTTAAAAGCTCATGTTAGTGAATGTCTTACTGAAACCCAAAGACAATGTAAAGTTAAAAAAATTAAGCCATGGATGTCTACAACTTTATTAAAGAAGATTGCAAAGAAGAATAAATTATATATTAAATGCAAAAAGAAACCGAATAATATCTGACTTAGACTTCTCCATAATAGAGTGTGCAAGGAAGTTGCGAGGAAGTTATTGTGAACACTACATCTAGCTAGAGGCAATTTAAGGAAAGAATGGACCCGCTTTAAATGAACTCAATTGTGTATCTTATCAGGGACATAATATAATTAATCCTAGTGAAATATCTAATGTTCTTAACAAATATTTTACAAGTGTGGCTTACAAGACTCTTTCTAGTGCTGGTTTCTCTGAATCGTCGAATCATTGTGTAGAAGATTGCTTTAGCAATGAATGGAGTCAAGCCAATAGTTTTTTTTTATGACCCGATTTCTTCTTTAGAATTATTTAGGATTATCAACTCTCTAAAAAATTCTAATTCGTCCACGAGAGATAGTTGGTCTAACAATTTTATTAAGAAGGTCTCACTAAATATTGTTGATGTCTTAACGGATATTTTTAATAAAAGTATCTACAGTGGTATTTTTCCGGATGCCTTAAAAACTGCAGAAGTAATACCTGTTTTAAAGAAAGGTGATAGTAAAAATCTAAATAACTATAGGCCAATCTCTCTTCTTCCTGTGTTTTCTAAAATCTTTGAGAAAGCAGTGAAAAACAGAATAATGACTTTCCTAGATTCATCTTCTTTTTTTAATAATAATCAGTTTGGGTTTAGAGCTGGGAAGTCAACAGAGGATGCCCTCTTAGAGTTCTGCTACTTTAACTACGAAAGCCTGAATAATAAAAAATATACGGCTGCTATTTTTATTGACATTACTAAGACGTTAGATACTGTCGACCATATGACATTAACACAAAAGTTAGAAAAAGCGGGAATGAGAGGTTTTATGCTTAAATGGGTTTTATCCTATTTAAACAACCGCAAACAAGTTGTAAAGATCAATGATAGTTTTAGCCTATCGTTATATATTAAAATTGGTGTTCCACAAGGCTCAGTACTTGGTCCAATCCTTTTCTTGATATATATCAATTCAATTTTTAACCTCGATATCAAAGGTAAACAAATAGGATTTGCTGATGATATAGCTTGTTCTTATTCTAATAGCTCTGCATTAGATTTAATTGCTAACATTAGCTATGACTTAGAGCAGCTGAGACATTGGTTTTGTTTACATAAATTGGTAATCAGTGATAAAACTAAAATAATGTTCTTCAAGTCATCTTCTAACATAGTCGATTACCCACCTATGATTTTTTATAGTGCTAGTTGTAAGTATTTATTATTTAGCCCTGTTACATGCAAAGCAACATCATCTTCTACCTTATTTAATCGGGATTTAACTTGTTCACCTCAGTGTTTTTATATAGAAAGAACTACAGTTTTTAAATATCTGGGTCTGAAAATTGATAGCAAACTGAATTGGAGTAATCATACTGCCAGTCTAAGATCGTACTTGTAAAAAACTACGAAGTTAATGTACCATTTGAGGTAATTTTGTTCTAAAAAACTTATGGAAACAATATACTATGGACTAGTACAATCAAAGTTGCAGTACGGCTTAATCTGTTGGGGAGGAACTCATAAAAATAAAGTCCATACATTACTTATTGTGCAAAAACATATAGTTAGAATAATCTGGAGAAAGAATCGCCGAGAAAGTAGTTATTTGCTTTTTGTAAACTCTAAAATGCTACCACTCAAGCATTTTTACTTTTACAAAGTGTTAAGGATTTTTTTCGCTAGGAGTGGTTACTCCATTGACAGAAATCCAACCCATCAGCCACTGCGTAGTAGCAATAATCATCTTGCTTTCATTCCATCTTTCAACACACATCACTTTTTGAACTTTTACTCCTCTGTTGCTCCAAGATTATATAATATATTGCCGCTTGAAATTAGGCAAAGCAGAAATCTTGTCGTTCGAAA
Source organism: Volucella zonaria (assembly GCA_963966105.1). Lineage (NCBI taxonomy): Eukaryota > Metazoa > Arthropoda > Insecta > Diptera > Syrphidae > Volucella > Volucella zonaria. The sequence goes on from OZ014532.1 coordinate 118,922,133, forward strand.
TAGGAAAGTTAAGGAATGGCTATTTCACTTCGACCTACATGAAATAAACCATTTAATTAGTCGCATGGTCTGATTTTGTTGAATGATTAAATGAAATTTTTTAATAATCGATGAATCTTAACATTAGTTTTGTCCTCTCTTCACACCAATTTATTATGTTTTGTATTTTTTAATTATAGTCTTATAATTGATGCATTCGACACTAGTTTTAGTTAACTACAGAATGTATCTTTTCATTTTTCAATTGATAAATTATTTACTTTTTAATCTCTATTTATTTGTTTTCTATTAAGTGACTGCTTGTTTCTTTTATTTATTCTGATTTTTTTTTTTAATTAAGATCTTGCATTCTATATTTTTATCTAATTTTGTCAATTGTAAAGTGGATAAATATATAAATGAATGAATGAATGAATGATTTTTTACCATTGAAAAAACTCTATTTACCCCTCTCTTCTCCTCTTTTTGTTGCACTTTTTTCTCTGCTTTATTGTTTATTGATTTATTCTTTTTTTCATTTTTCACTCTTCTTTCCTTTTTGATGGATGTTCCTATATCAGCGGTTAAAATCCTCAACAGAGCATGTCCTCGGCATACGATTAAGGTGGTCAATTTTATAAAAATTTGCAATAAATTATATAGAAATGAAAGCGCAGACCTTCCAATATTATTTGGTCTGAGTATAAAGTGGCACGTAACCACTCAACCCACGTTGTACGTACCTCTAAGTAGAGGTATTATGCCTCCAAATTAAATATAGCCTTTCCCCCAAAGAAGCTCTGGAGTAATTTACCTAAAATCGGTATCTGCTGCAGCAATGCCGTATCTATTGTAATTGATCCTGATGAACTAAATCAATCGGACTGTGGATACGCACTGTACGAGTATACCCTGCCTGGAAGATTTCGAAGTAGCAAGAGAAAATGACATTTTAAAATGCATAACAGCTCTTAAATCCAATTCCATGGGTGAGGATAATATTTCAATACGCTTTATCAAGCTCATTCTACCCCAAACTGCCTCTCATCTAACCCATGCAATTAACTGGGGCATAATAACATCAACTTTTCCCAGGATTTGGATGGAAAACTGCTAGAGTGTTGTTCACAGCAAAGAAATCCAGTCCATCTTCTCCTGCTGACTGTAGACCGATTAGCATTCTCCCTTGCTTATCAAAGGTCCTCGAAAAAGTAATATCAGAACAAATCACTGAGCATTTAAGGTCCCATAAATTGCTTAATGATAGTCAACCTATTGTCAGGATGTCGACAAGGGTAATGTTTCTGTTTTTTGTTTGCTTGACTTTTCAAAGGCCTTTCATAAAGTGAATCACTCAATTCTATGCTAGAAACATAGAAACTACAGTGTGAATGACTCTAACTCCAACTTTTTAAAATGCTATAATTTTTTTTATTGGGTCTACAAGTAAGTTTCCAGCGTTTGTCTGAGATGGCGCCACCAGTGGATCCCGGGCAGAAATGTCAGACTCCATGTTTTTTATTTGTAGGTTTTGTTTCTGTCAACAACTTTACAGCGTTATATTTGAGCAGTTCTATCGGTGTCGTACATTTTATCGAGCAAAATGATGGCAAGTTTCTAGCCAAATAAACGTCATTTGCGGGAAGCGCTGCTTTTATTCTTTAATATGAAGAAAAGTGGGGCTGAGGCCTATCGTTTGCTTTCGGAAACTTATGGGGCGGAATGTATTGGTGAATCGACGTGCCGCGAGTAGTTCAAACGGTTCAAAAGTGGTGATTTTAGAGTTGAAGACAAAGATCGCCCCGGAAAGCCGAAAAGTTTTGAAGACGAGGAATTGGACACTTTACTGGATGAGGATCCGTGTCAGATTCAAGAAGAGCTTGCTGCATCATTGGGCGTCACGCAAAAAGCCGTCTCCCTGCGCCTAAAAGCAATGGGATTCATTCAAAAGGTTGGAAACTGGGTGCCGTACGAATTGAAGCCAGGAGACGTCGAACGGCGATTTTGCATGTCCGAAATGTTACTGCAGCGGTATAAAAATAAATCATTTTTGCATCGTATTGTCACTGGTGATGAGAAACGGATTTATTATGATAATCCTAAACGCAGAAAATCGTATACAAAGCCCGACGTTCTTGGGCTCGAAAGACGAGAAATTTTTTTGGTCCGGAATTCATAAATTGCCAGAAAGATGGGGGAAAGTTGTAGCTTCCGATGGGCGATACTTTGAATAAAGCATTGTAACTATGTTTTCATAATAAAACTACAAATTTTGGAAAAAAACGCTGGAAACTTACTTGTAGACCCAATATTTTTTGATAAATTTGGTTGTTCCAAAGCAAGAAATGTTGGAAAATACATCAATTTTCAAATTGTATCAGTAGTTTTCAATATGTCCACCTTTGGCGCGAATAATGGCCTTGAGACGGCCGAAGAAAGCATCACACGCTGCACGCAAGTGGCTCTTCGGTATTTTGACCCATTCCCGGCGAAGTGCTTGTTTGAGGTGGTCCAAACTTTGGTATTTTTTAGTGCCAACCTTCGCCTTCAAAATACTCCAGACAGAGAAATCCAACGGATTTGCATCCGGTGAATTTGCTATCCATTGTGTCGAAGAAATGAAGTGTGGAACATTGTTTTTTAATCAATCTTGGTTGACGCGCGCTTTGTGAGACAGTGCCGAGTCTTGTTGCAATGTCCACGGTCTCCAATCGAAATGATTGTTTGCCCAAGGCTTCAATACTGCCTCTAAGACAGTTTCACGGTATACGATCGCATTGCATTAATTTTGACGCCACGGCCACGGTCCAAAAATACGAGCGGAGAGCGACCATCGGCGGTTATGGCGGTTATGGCGGCCCAAACCATCACCATCGGTACTGCCTGCTTTCTGGTGGCCGTCCAAAGGTGTAAATTTTCGAAGGACCTCTCTGGCAAGTAAACTCGGTCTTTTTGTTTGTTGTCATATTGCTCGATAGCAAATGGTGACTCATCGGAAAAAACCAAATTCGGCAACTCACCACTTTCGTGCAAGCCTAGCAACTCCTTCGCTCTTTCGACTGTAACTTTTTTCTGTTGCGGTGTAAGATCGTGTGCTTTTTGGAACTTCAATGGCTTGAGCCCAAGCTCATTTTTCAGTATGTGTTGCACCCATTCCAACGATATGGTAAGCTCACGAGCCATTTTTCTTCCACTTCGACGCGGATTTCGCTCAATTCGAGCTTTCACTTTCCGAACCAATTCTGCCGATGTTGCTGTTTTTTTAAATATGACCACCTCCATGGCGTTTTGCAACGCTGCCAGTATCACGCTAACGAGCTATGGTTCGAGACACAAGTGATTTATTCACGTTGAGGTGCTGGAGAGCTCTAACGATAGCTACTTGTGGTTTTCCAACCAAATATAAAGCAATCACACTATCACATTTGAATTCCATCGCGGATAAAAATTTTTCAACACAACTGAGACGCAAATCGTTTAAAAGGCTTGTAAATAATAAAATTATCTGTCATGTGTCAAAATTTGAGCTCACTGTCATGAATGGTTTGGAAATTATAGCAGTCTGAAATTGGTTGGAGCTCAAATCATTCAGGGTGTATTTCAGATTCCGTGAAAGAGCAGTGAAATTGATAAAAAAAGTTTTCTCTGTGATACATCACAAAGAGTGATTTCTGGTGAATGCTCTTCATCTCTCGAGAAAATGAAACAAAGAGTTCCACAGGGCTCAATTCTGGGACCGTTACTATTCCGTATATTTGTAAATGATATTCCATCCGTGTGTAAACTTGCTTCTGTCCACCTATATGGTATGCAAACGATGTCCAACTGTACCTGGCAAAACCCCACAGTAACTTTCATGACCTCGCTCTTCTTGTAAATGAAGAGCTGAAAACGGATTACAACTAAATCCAACAAAATCCCATATCGCTGAAAAAATTTAATCTGAATGTTTTGCCTCATAACGAACTTCGGGTATGCATGTGGAATTCGAGGTCCCTTTATAGGCCACGTGCAGCCGAACAACTGGGGAAGCCCTGGACTCCTACACAGAAGATGTTACCATCATACAAAAAATATGGTGTGATAGACCGGACAGAAAGAGGATGAAGAACTGCGATAGCTTTCGGCGGCAAAAGCAGCAACTGTTTGGATTCGAATTCGTTGTTAGAGGCAGAATTAGGCAAGAAGTCTTCAGTTTCCGGCATGTGAACGAGCACCTTATAATAATCCGTATTAACGCTAAATTTGAGCTAAATTTGTGAACATTAGCTTTATATGCGCGCACTCCCCCGCGGACAAGAAAGATGATGACAGTAAAGATAGCTTCTGCGAGTTTTTGGACAAAACTTACGAGCAATGCAACGGGACGAATTGTGGTAGCTAGCACGCGGTAGTCAACCAGATTGACTCCTCCTCCAGTATTATGGAGGTCCGAACGTTCCGAAGGGCCAACATCAACTTGGAGCTTTGTTGTAGCTAAGGTGCGGTTACAGATATCCAGAACATCGCAAAGGTGAGCTAATACTGTGAGGTAGCTCGCTTTTGGACGGCTATAATCGCAAAATTTCGCCAAATCCTTTCCGATTGAGTCTCCCTTATATTTTTGAAAGGTCCTAAACCGCCAGCAACAAATATCGAAGACCAGTGGCAACATGGCCAAAAAGCCATTAGAGATGCCGCCTCTGATGTGCTGGCTTTCTCTCGGCCACCACAACGACAACCCTGGTTTGATGACGAGCGCCAGCAGGCATATGCGGCTAAGTAAGATGCATACAAAGCAGCGCTGCATAAAAGGACTAGAGCTGCTCACGAGTTCTACCAGTAGTAGAGGAGAGGTGAACACCGGCTTCTAAGGAGAAAAAAAAGGAGTATGAGAAGCCCGCGGTCGAGGAAATTGAGATATACTATTCCAGGAATGAGATCCGAAAATTTTACCAGGCGATGACTTGGTAAGAAGCATGAACCAACTCATCTGTAAAATATGATCGGATGAAAGTATGCTCGATGAATGGAACCTCACCATTGTTTGTCGGATCGTCAAAACAGGACACACTCTGAACTGTACCAACTACAGAGGTCTTCCTAACATCGCCTACAAGATCCTATCTGCAGTATTGTGTGAGCGCCTGCAGCTATTCGTCAAGAACCTGATTGGTTCATATCAGTGTTGCTTCAGGCCAGGAAAGTCCACCATCTATTCACACTATTGCAGATCTTGGAAAAAACCCATGAGCTCCAAATCTATGCACACCATCTATTCATCGATCGAGACGAAATATACAGAACAATATCTAGCTTTGACATCCCTGCCAATCTCGTTCGTTTGTGCATGATGACGATGGAGATTGCAAGTTGCTCCATTAAGGTCGGGAGAGAATTCACCTAGACCTTTGATGTCAAAAGAGGATTTAGACAAGAAGACGCGCTGTCATACGATCTCTTTAACATCATTCTTGAAAAAATAGTGCAAACTCACGTGTCAACTCAATGGAGACAATCTTTCAAAAGTCCGTCCAATTACTCGCATACGCCCATGATATTGACATGAAGAAAGTGGCATTATGTTAGTGGCGCTTTCGCGAGTATTGAGGCGGAAGCGGCGAAGATGGGTTTGACGGTCAACGAGGGCTAGACCAAGAATATGCTACGAGGGTAGACCCAGAAGTACTCGATCTGACGTTTAGATGGCGGTTATTGTTTAAAAATAATGACAATTGTAGAAAGTACCAACCTTACAAAGCTTAAATTTGAAGTTTGACGAACCTACGTTGTCTACTATTTGTTCGGCAGCCATCACTAGTGACCGCTCTCAATGAATTTTTAAATATGGACAAAATTGGTCATCACCAACATCAAAACGGAAGTGGATTCTACTCTGGGGGAGTCTGCTCCTTCGTTTACAACAATAAAATATTGAGTAGCAGAGTTTAAGCGAGGCCGTACGAGTTGCCAAGACGAACATCGCAGTGGTTGACCAAATTAGATGATTTCACCAGAAATGTTGAAAAAAATCCACAAAATGCCGTGGATGACCGTCGATTGAAAGTGCGCAACTGGCAGATATGCCAGGCATTTCAAAGAGCGGTGTAGATCGCATGTTGCTACTGAAAAATTGGATAGGAGAAAGGTGTGCGGAAGAGTGCCACGACTACTCACAATGGAACAAAAACTCGCACCGTCGTGAGGATGTTTCAATCGAGTGTTTGGCAATAAAGCCGAGTTTTTGCATCGGTTCAAAACCGCGGATAAAACATGGGCCCATGACTTCACACCCGAGCCGAAGGAACAGTCAAATCAATGGACTCAAAGGAGAGAATCGGCTCGAAGGAATGCGAAGACAGTTCCATCTACAGGCAAAGTCATGGGTGTCAGTTTTTGGCATGCGGGTGGGATAATTTTCATTGATTATCTTCAGAAAGGAAAAACAATCAACGGAGTGTACTCTTATTATGCGAACTTATTGCAGCGTTTGAAAGATGAAATCAAGAAAAAACGGCCGCATTTGGCGAAGATAAAAGTTTCGTTTCATCAAGATAATGCAACAGTTCACTCATCCGTCATCGCGATGTCCAAAATCAAAGAGTTAAAGATCGAATTTATTATTTTCTATTTCTGAATTTTAAAAAATGACTCGGTATTAAAAGATTTGCCAACAGTAAAGAGGTAGAGTCTGCAGTTAATGGCTATTTTAATGAGCTCTACGATTCTCACTTTAAACAGCGTATCTTAGCTATTGAATATCGCTGGGAAAAGTGTATTGAACTAAAAGGAGACTGCGTAGAGAACTAAACATATGTTTGCCCAATTTTTTTGTGTTTTCTTTGTTAGGTAGGGTACTTCTAGGACTACCTCAACAAGAAAAGGCACTAACGTCTCGAAGAGACCATCACCATCAACAGATATAACTTTGAGGTTGTTAAGGACTTTGTCTATCTAGCCTCCGCTATCAACTCAGACAACGACACCAGCACTGAAATCAAACGAAGAATAACTCTTGCCAATCGCTGCTTCGTTGGACAAAGAACGCAAGTGACTAAAAAGGTCCTCTCTCGCACAATAAAAGTGACCGTATATAAGGCCTCAATAATCCCAGTCAAGCTCTATGACATAAACTTTATCAAAAATGGATGAGAATGCTCTTGGTTTCGTGTGAATTTCTGTCCCGTCTGCATAGATGATGAGTGGAAGAGGATATGCAATCAACTTCGACTTGGACAGAAAAGTGAAGGTCCAACAACTGATATAGCTGAGTCATGTAGAGCAGATGGACACTAATCCTCCGGTCCGAAATGTCTTCGAATCCGCCTCCGAGGCACAGCGCAGTAGAGGAAGACCGCGACTCAGGTGGCGCAGGCAAGTTGAAAGGGACCTCAGCCAACTTAGCGTGCGAAATTGGAGGCAGCTAGCTACAGATCGAGCTGGTTGAAGACGCTTGTTGGTTGAGGCTCGACGGCACCCAGGACCCTTAAGTAAGTGAGTAAGAAGTCTTATTCATTTTCATTGTTGAAATTGTTTCAGCCGTTTACCGAATATATTTTCCAGCAAACGGCGCATCAAACTAGAAGATATGTTGTGAGTGCCGACTGAAGGGAAGTATTTTATAAGGTTGTCCTAACGACCTTCCGGCGAGTTTTTTTATTCCGTTGTTGGCGTGTTTTGAAGAAAATGCGGTCTCTTTGTATTGGGTCTATAACTTCGTGCGGTTTGCTAAGAGATGGCGTAACTTGTATTATTCCATTGGAACATGCGTTGGAAAGCTACTGTCATTGTGGTGATTTTGGCTTGGAAGACGATGAACGTCCTGGGCAGTCAAAAGAGTTTGAAGATGAAGAACTGGAAGCATTACTCTATGAAGATTGTTACCAAACACAAGAAGAGCTCGCAGAATCTTTGGGTGTCACTCAAGCAGCCATTTCAAAACGTTTAAAATCAGCTGGATGTATTCAAAATCAAGGAAATTGAGTTCCACATGAACTCAAGCCGAGAGACGTGGAAAGGCGGTTTTGCATGTCCGAAATGCTGCTGGAACGCCACAAAAGGAAGTCATTTTTGCATCGGATTGTTACTGGTGATGAAAAATGGATCCATTATGATAACCCCAAGCGCAAAAAATCATATGTGAAACCCGGCCAACCAGCCAAATCAACGGCAAAGCCGAATATCCATGGCGCGAAGGTAATGCTCTGTATTTGGTGGGATCAGATGGGTGTGCTGTATTATGAGCTGCTAAAACCGGGTGAAACCATCAATGGACAACGCTATCGAACACAATTAATCCATTTGAAGGGAGCAGTGGCCGAAAAACGCCCGGAATATGCGACCAGACACGAGGCAATAATTTTCCATAATGACAACGCTCGGCCCCACGTTGCTATTCCGGTTAAGAACTATTTGGAAAACAGTGGATGGGAAGTCTTACCCCATCCGCCTTATAGCCCAGACCTTGCCCCTTCCGACTGCCATTTGTTCCGGTCGATGCAGAACGCCCTCACTGAAATACGGTTCACATCAGAGCAGAATATCAAAAATTGGCTTGATTCATTCTTGGCTGCCAAGCCGGCTCAGTTCTTTTGGGATGGGATCCACAAATTGACAGAAAGATGGGAAAAGACATAGCTTCAGATGGGCAATACTTTGAATAATACTATTGTACATGTTTTTCTTAAATAAACGTTCAAATTTTGAAAAAAAAACCGCACGAATTAAGTTATATACCCAAAACAATAATTCTTTGGAACGTCGCTCACAGGCAGATGCGATGTTTTAAATTTCTAAATGCCATATCGTACATACAGTGACTCACATAATTGATCACATGTTTTCAAAAATAACAAAGTAAAGGGGTTTCCTTATAAAATAAAAATGAGTTTATCGTTGGCTTCAATCTTAAAAAAAATCGAAAATGATTGCTGAATGCCTGTTTCTGAAAAGAAAAATAAAAACAATTCATTAAAACAAGGACGTGATCAATTTTGTGAGTTAGACTTACTTTAAGACTTCATACTCTTTTAAAATATTAAAAGAGTGTGGCCTCCTTTAGCGGATAAAACACATTCAACTCTTCTTGGCATGGAGTTTACTAAATTTGTGCATACCTCTGGGGGAATATTATCCCACTCAATCTGAACTCAGTGTCTTAGCCGCAGCACAATACTTAGAGAGTTGCCTTTTAATGTAGTCCCAAATGTGTTCTATTGGATTTAAGTCTGGAGATTTAGGGGGCCACTCCAAAACTTCAAACCCATGACATTTTAGCCAATCTTTTGTGATTTTGGCTATGTGTTTGGGATCGTTATCATGTGGAAACGTAACGTCCAAAACCGTACATCTGAGCGGTTATCCGTCCCTCGATTCTCTTGCACATGCCTACACCATGAGATGTCATCCACCCCCAAAGTATAAGGCTACCTCCACCAAATTTGACCGTTTCTTTAATCAGCCTCTTTGAAAGTTGTTGTCCTTCTTCTTCCATACCCATTCGCGACCATCTGAACCAAATCGGTTTATTTTGGTCTCATCGGACCAAATAATCTTAGCCCAGTATAATTTATAATTTATATTTGTTAGGAAACGCTTTTCGGAGAGCCATGTGTCTTTTTGTAAGTAGAGGTTTTTTGACTTTAGCTCTACCCTTCAGAAGCACTCTTCTTACACTTTCAGCACTAACAGCAACATTATCTTTGGATAATAATGAGTGTTGAACTTCAACAGCATTACTACACTCTCCAGAAAGTATTTGTTTTCTTTGACAAGGCTGGGATAGGATTTGTTTTCTTCCACTTGGGTTTGTTTTAACCTCCAAGCTTAGTGTTTTTCTTAGTTTGCTGCTGATGAAGTCTGCAGAACATTTAAATTTTTTTGCGATTTCTCGATGACCTAAGCCTTTTTTTAAGTCGTTTTCTATCCCTTTCTTCACGTCGGTTTGTATAGCTCTCATCCTGTAAGTCCTTTTCTTTTAAAACTTTATAATTTAATCAAAAAACCGTAATTTGTTCTTTTAAATCACACCTACAAATGCTGTAATTTATTTACTTAGTTACACTTAGAATATAATTTTTGTAGTAGAATTTAATTACAATATAAGAATATCAAAACTCACAAAATTTATCACATCAAAAGTCTAATTAAATCGGCTGTAGATCTTCTTTGCAGCACAGTACTTTTCCGATAACTGCAAAAAAAATTGCCAGTTACGCAACTTTAGCAGACTTTAATATATAAACAATCGAGTAACGGATCTTAATAACGGCGAGATAAGAGTACAACGCAGAAACATGTGATCAATTATGGGAGTCACTGTAGACGAAATAGCAATCATGGATGATGTGTTTGTATACAAAACATAAGCAAGTAGACGAAAATGATCTCATTTCTCATCACAGTTTAGTCAGGCCTTCTATCTCAGTTCGACCCTGATTATCAAGTTAAGGAAATGTTCGCAAAACCAAACATCTTAACCATTGTCTACTGACGATGTGTTTTCTTTTCCAACTGCTCCACAGCAGGACACCAACGAACTAGCCACTGAGCCACCTCCCCAATTGTTAAGATTAAACAAATTTCCTCACACTCCTGCTTAATCAAATCGCCCCTATAACGAAATAATTAAAAATAATTTTCTTCGATTATCTCAAATCGACCCCACTTAACCGCCTGTGCTTTATTACCTCACGCTTTTTTTTCCAGACTCTGGGTTTATTCCTCATCGCCACGTGAAGTCATCGCTTACCTAAGGGGGTGGTTGATGTTGGGTGGGTGAGAATTTTCAAGATTCCAAGAATTAAAAAAAAAAAAAAATATCCAAAGCAAGGTGCAAAAATAAAACCCATTGCAAAGTGGAAATATGCAAAAAAGAACAACAACAAAAAGTGAAAAGAAAAAAGCGTTTTAAGTCTGTCTGTTAAGAGGGTATTATGCAATTTAACGGCTTTCAATTTGAGTGAAGGAATGAAGTGAATAACTAGAGAGTTGTTGAAATATCTGCGGTCTTTGTTTTGCCTCGGTAAATATAGAATTTTCCTATTTTCAACAATGCAACTTAAAAATGGTCATTCCATCATAGTCACCACCACCATCATCAGCCATCACAACGAGAACCACCCCTGCAATAGCATTGGCAAAGGCTGAAAATTAAATTAAAAAAGTTCACCAACAAATTGATTGCCTGCACCTTTGGCATGACTTTTGTTGCAACTAACAACATAACCGAAAGATTTTATTTATGTTTTTTTATTCCGTTAGAATCGTTTATTTCCCCAAGTTATTGCCTTAAAAAATTCATATCTTTATCCTTTCTAATTAATAAATTTATATATTTTTTTTTAAATTTTAAAAAAATGTGCTTAAATGTAAAAATCTTCAATTTTATATATTATTTATATTTTTTATTATAAATGCAAAAATAATATAAAACAAAATTATTTTCGGGTTGTAGGGCAAACAAATTAAGTGTTTGAAATTTAATTTAAAATGTGTTTAGTGGATAATTGGTTTTGAATATATGAAGAGTGAATTGGATTACATTCAATTATGCCTTCCATTCATAGCGCGCCCGGGGATCTGAGATCGCCGGCAGAGATGCGGCTTAAAAAAAAAAGATTGCGGTTCGTTTGTTAATGATAATCAATTTGATAATTTATCTTTTCCTTTTTGTTATATAATTTTTAATTGGAAATTGAGAAACAAAATAGAAATGCAAGTACGTACTGGGCAACTTACTCTCGTAATTAAAAAACAAAAAAAAAAGAAACAATCTACAAGTTATGCTGTAGTTCACAACGAGTTAGGGGATGATTTGATTTTAACTTTTAGGAATTATTTTGACTTTTTTGAATTTTGATTGAGACAATCCCATCGATAACCATTGAATAAATACAGCAGCTTAAAATATCAATTAATTTTTTGAATTTTCCTAAGTGATTCCATAACTGAGTTGCCCAGTATTTACATATTAAACTATTAATAAAAGTGACACCTACCTTCCTGACCTAGACACGCATAGACGGCTTATATTTTATGTTGAGCAACGCTTTAATTTCTTTTGAGCTTTTCATGTAACTTTGCGCTGTAATGAGATTATGTGCATGTGAGTTAGATACGGATAGAGACACGTGCAATTTTAATCAAAATGTTCCCTGCAATGTCAATGAGAGGAAGTAGATTTCTTTGTCCATTGCTTATATTTCATAATAGGGATTTTTTTTTGATTTGTTATTCAGATAAATGTACGAGTATATAGTTGATTCCTATTTTCCTTTCAACCATCCTCTTCCTCAAACTTGTTTCTGAGGTGTGTTCATTTGCAAGTGATCTACTTTTATTGTGTTGTAATTATTTAAGATTTCTTCAGTCTAAGACTTGGATTATGTAAGTTTTTTCTTTGTTTACTATAAATTTAACACTATAGAGATATATCGATAAGGCATATTCTGTCGTCAACAATTTGAATTTCCCTTGCAGTCCATAGCAAAATCGGCGGATCATCTACAGTATACCAACTTGATCAAAAAGTTCCCGGGGAACACCATCGTATAGCGCTCCCATTGTTCCGATTTGAGTTCTGATTTTATTTTAAATTGGTAAATTTGTTGTTCACATTCCCTCTAAATCTTAGCGTCATAGCTTGACATTTGCAAAAGTTACGTAGCCAAGAGTACATCTATCTCTGTGTGTGTTGGCGATCTTTTACAATTTTAGAAATGGATTTCAATTTGCAACAACGAACTGGTACGAGTATTAAATTTTGCGTAAAAAAGGAATTTAATGGTGCGCGAACGTTGGAAATGTATTTCGGCAACGATGCTCTAAAGAAAACGGTCGTTTACCAGTGGCACGAGCGGTTCAAAAATGGTCGTGAGTCAATCGAAGATGATGAACGCAGTGGCAGACCATCTTCGATGTCGAAAACATTGATGAAGTACTCGTAAAAGAAATGTTGGTCAATAACCGGAAATTAATCATCAGAGAGATAGCGGAGGACTTGAACATTGCCTATGGATCCGTCCAAGATATTTTGGTTAATGATTTGGGTTTCCGTCGTGTTGCACCAAAATTGGTGCCAAAAGACCTCAATTTCATGCAAAAATGAGACCGTGTTGACGTCGCAAAAGAGATGATTTGCGAGGCTGAATCCGATCCCACATTCATCATCATTCATCGTCATTACTGGAGACGAGACGTGGGTTTATGAGTACGACACGCAAGACAGCCATCAGGCAAGTGAATGGCGTTCATCAAATGAGCCGAGACCAAAAAAACCACGTCGTTTTTAGTCAAAAAAGAAGGCAATGCTCACGGTTTTCATGGATCACAACGGTCTAGTGCATCATGAATTTTTGCCAGAAGGGCAGACAGTAAACAAAGAGTATTACGGGTATTTGGGCGTTATTATACGTTTGCGTGAAGCAATTCGCCGAAATAGACCAGAATCGTGGATTTTGCACCATGATAACGCACCGTCGCACAGTGCCATCATTATTCGTAATTTGTTGACGAAAAATGCAACAAATGCCATCCAACAGCCACCGAATTCACCTGATTTGGCTCCCTGTGACTTCTTTCTGTTCAATCGAGTTGAAAAACTACCACGGGGAACGCGTTTCAGCAGCCGAGAGGGAGTACGAGTAATGGAAAAATCGCAGGAAGCACTGATGGACATACCAAAAACCGAATATAAAATATATTTCGAGGATTGCATCAAGCGCTTGCATAAGTGTGTTGCAGTCGATGGGGATTGTTTTGAAGAGCACAATATAGGTTTAGATGAATAAACTTGCATTTCCAATTTTCTCATTACATTACGGAAACTTTTTGATCAAGGTAGTATTCACATTTGCTTACTTAAGTGGAACTACACTTTAGGGTGAACTTGTTCTTTGATTAACAACCCACTTCAACTACAATAGTTCGGTCTTTAGCCAACTGCTTCCTCTTATACACTCCAAGCCGGTTGAGATTCCCTTCTACTTGTGCGTGCCACCTAAGGCGAGGTTTTGCTCTACTGCGTTGCCCCTCCGGATCAGATTCGAAGACTTTGCGGGCCAGAGCATTATTGTCCATTCGCTCTGACGGAACACGATGTCGCCGTACAGATCGTATAGCTTTTAGTTGAATCTTCTTCTGCAAAGCCTTAGAAAAAATGTATGTTTTGAAACGACCGAGCATATTTTCATTCGCTTGATAGAGTCCCACTTCAGCACCATAAAGCAGGACTGGGATGATGAAGATCTTATATGGAGTCTTCTCAGTTGTTCGGAGTAGGGCCTTACTACTCAATTGCTTCTTAGCTCAAAGAAACACCGATTGGCAAGAGTTAGTTTCTGTTTTCTTTCTACCAAAGTGTTGTTGGTAGAAATGATAGAAATGACAAAGTTCCTTACTACCTCCAAGTTATATCTATCAACTTCGACGTTCTGTCCAATTCGTTAGTGTTGTGTGTTCCTTCTTGTCAGCATATACTTGGCCTTGCCAACATTTATCGGTAGAATAGCGAGTATTTTGGCAGCTTCCGTTTTGATTCTAAGGAACGCATCGGTGACAGCCCGGTACAGCAAGTAGTTGTACAGCCCTTTGGACATTCTGCCTCTAGTGTTGGCTTGTGAGTTCCGCACAATTCTTTGAATTATGATGTTTTAGGACTCTCATTACGGCGAGTCATATGCATATCTGCATATCATATCGCCATTCTGCATAGACGGACGAGTTTCTCAGGAATGCTGAAAGTCAAGTCTCTATAAATGCTGTCATTAGCAGCCTCAAAATCAATGGAAAGATGGTGGGTTTGGGTTTGGATTTGGGCTCCTTGAGTTTTTTCTATGATCTGCCAGAGTGTGAAGATTAAGTCGATTGTGGCCTACAGTTGGTGCAGCGGGAATCGGGTGCTTTCTTGGGAATCGGACAAACGATACTGAGATTCCATTTATCGCGCACGCATTCTACTGACAAGATCCAATAACTGAGCTCTCCATAGAGCCACTTTCAGAATCTTTGAATACCTAGGCCGGTAAGCCGTAAGATCTTTGTTATTTTTTTTAAGAACTTAACACTCAAGGTTTACTCTCCCTGATAGCCGGATTCTTGTCTTAGTCGCCGTTATACAGTCCACAGAAAAAGTTATTCCATATTCTTTGCACCTACTCTGACTGTACTTTTTCTTTTTTGTTTTGTTCCTCATCTCTACATGTTTCTGTAAGGGTCTCGTTATCTTGAAATCTTCTCCTTAACTGTATGTGAAACTTGTGTAAGTTCTTCCTGATTTACAGTCTGTTATTACCTTTTTCATCTTCTGGAGAAACCGACATTCCTCCCGTCTCCTTTGCTCGTACAGCTTACTACTGACTCCCGTCCTCCGTTGCAGTGGCGCTTTGTGCGTTTCTTGATTAGCTGCATGTGCTAGCTGGCACTCATCATAAAATCAGGAATTTGTTGATGGTGGTCAGGTGAAACTCAGCAGTTATACTGGTCTTCGTTACTTCAGGATGGTAGCAAAGAAGTTGTGGGGGGATTTCGGAATACGAGTTCAACAAAGAGTCTGGTGGTCACGTTATAAAGGGTGTTTTTTTTTAGAGGGCAAGTATTTAAACTGACAGCACTGTTGCTGCAGATTGTCAATTTGACAGTTGAAAGATGATAGATTAACGCCAGAACAAAGTGTGCAAATTGTGCAAACTTATTTGGTTCTGTTCGCCAAACTTATCATGCCCTATGCCTATTTTCTGGGCGACATAATAGTCAATTTGAGCAAGTTATTGGGAACAAGATGAATCGTTTTCACACCACGTACACTCTAGTGGATAATACGCACCCACAAGAGGACAGACAGTGCGAACAGAAGAAGTTATTGCCATTATGGAGCGCAGTGTTGAGGAGAATCCGAATGAATCGATTCGTCATCGTGCACAGCAATTGGGGCTATGCCCATCCACTTTGTGGAAGATTTTACGGAAAGATCTTGGCCTAAAAAGCTTATAAGATCCAGCTTGTGCAAGAGTTGAAACCTTTGAAACCGCGTGACCATTATACGTGTCGTAGGCTCAGTGAATGGACCGAAAACATAATTCAGCTTGATCCTCATTTTCGACGCAAAATTTTGCTCTCCGATAAGGCCCATTTCTGGTTAAATGGATATGTAAGCAAGCAAAATTGCTGAATTTGGAGTGGAGAAAACCCAGAAGCTTTTGTCGAAACGCCCTTGAAACCATTAAAACTCATTGTTTGGTGTGCTTTATGGGCTGATGGAATCTTCGGGCCATATTTCTTTAAGGACAATGCCGGCCAGAATGTTACGGTCAATGGCGAGCGTTATAGAAATATGATTTCTGACTTCTTCGTTCCTCAGTTGATTGGCATTGACGTGACAGAGCTTTGGTTTCAACAGGATGGCGCAACATGCCACACGGCGTGCAACCCCATCAATTTATTGCGGGAAACATCTTCTAAGAGCATAATTTCGCGTAATGGACTTGTGAACTGCCCTCCACGAGACGTTGGACGATTTGAAAGTCAACGTTCGCCGTGTTATTCCTGATATACGTCCGCAGTTGCTCGATAAAGTTGTCGAAAATTCGACTTCACGATTGCGCTTTATTCGAGTTAGCCGTGGTGCGCATATGCGCCTTTATTCATTATGAAGAATACTTCATGACATTATATGGTATTTTGAATATGAATTTCCGCAAACAGCTTCCTCGCCTGTTTCAGATGAACTACATCCTATAGGTGTAATTTCCTACCACTCTTCGAGCGTTTTAGGCTTTCAAGGCCGGAATAGCTTGCAGTTTTTTAGCATACATCGAGCAATTTACAAAGCCCTACAAGAAATGAATGAGACAAGTGGCATCACATTGTAAGATCTAATTGGGCAATTTAATGGTCTGTTTTGTGATGTAATATTGTTATTGAATCAGATCCTCAGTAAGTCAATAGTTTCATGAGCAGTATGGCGAGCATAATCATGGTTCTGAAACGATACTCGTATATCAATGCTGTCAGTATTTTTGGAAAAAAAAAAACAACAGACCACTCCAAACTCACACCTCAAGCCCACTTTCGGACGTACTCTGAAACATAGTGATTCGTTCCTAAGCCGTACCACTTGCTTATGGAATGCTCTGCCGAACTCTTTATTTCCTAGTCATTATAATTTGCAAACATTTAAAACCAACGCACATCGGTATCTCTCTTTTTTCCCTCTCTAACTTCCCCTCGCCCACGATAAGCGACAACTATAAAAAAAAAACAACAACGTGAACGTCTATTGGTGTAATTTTGTGTCACGATTTGACCCACTCTAGAGACTTGATTTTGCTTGTTCACCAAACCTTATTGAGTCTCGTCACCAAACAGGATTTTTGCATAAAAATCAAGAGCTCACTGCTGCCGCGTGATGCTATGTTCATATGAAACTCTAACGTAGGTAAAGGTGCTATAAAACTCTTCTCTGAGCCTTGCCATTCCAAATTCCGACTGCATTTCGTGTAAAGTCTTGCATTCTCAAACTAGTTTGGAAGTCGTGCGACATATAAACAGGGCCTTAAGGGTATCTTCGTTGTCATATGCAGATGTTTCGCCCCTCCTCTGTTTTCTCAATATAGTTCATTGCCATCAGGATTTCGTATATCTCCTCTTGGTTGACAGACGCAAGTTTTGCAAAAGAGGAATGAAATCTGTCATTCTCCAGAAAAACTCCACCGCCTAATCGATTTAGAAGCGATCCCTAAGGGCCGACTACATTCCTTTCCTATGCCATCAGATGGCATTCTTAAAACACCGACGACAAAAGACAGATGGGGCATCACTCAACGTCATCACAACTTGTTGGACAAAAAACCACTTGTTTTTAAATGGAAAATGGCTTCGAGAATACTGCCCACGATATGAATATTAAGGGGAGTGAGATTCATCAGTGCATCATGAGCAGAGCCAGGCGGGCTAGATAAAGCCCCGATGCACGCAAGTTTTTTCTTAAAACAGAAGTAACGTATTTTCGAGAAAGCTTGTTCCACCAGATAGTGATTCCTTTAAGCAATAGATGAGCCAGACCAGTCAGATTCCTCCTTTTTGTAAAGAGAACAACTTAAGTTTTGAAGGAACCCCGGTTTACCATCGACATCACATAGTGGCCCAGTCAGCATCCGCAATCGGATTCTTTTTCATCAGCATTGCTGTCTAAGCCGTGTTGTTGTTTATTGCTGCCCCAAAATCCGGTCAGGGGACTTATAGTCGTCGATATCTACATACACAGTATGAACCAGGCCTTCTGAACAACTCTCTGTCTGGTCTGGCCTTACCCTTAAGTTGGCTAAAGGCCTTTACCAAAACGATGGGGTGTATTTGAACACTGTCTGAACCAAGGAAGATTGCTGCAGTAATGACCTTATGAAGAGCTTTCTTGAGGTGAATAAGTTCCTTTATTTTCTTTGCTGACCAGTGCATCACACATTACATTTAAAGCCTCTGTGGGTAATGAGTTGTCACGATTACTTAAAAAAAAACAGATGCCTTCAGAATATTTTACGGAAAATATAGAATATATCTGATCGAGAAAGCGACGCTTCGAATTGCCAGCCCTGGTCGCTAGTGATCGACGTAGACGTTCCAAATCGCGCTATTCATCCTTCTATCAAAGCTGACATGTCAGTCATTGGCACAACCTCTGTCCAGCGCATGAAGCGGCCAATTATTGTCAAAGAGTATCGCTGACCCCTGCGCAGCGGGAAGGGACCAGGTTGTCGACGTGGAACATATTTCATTAGTCGTTTGTCTCGCTATTTTGGAGCTTTGCCACAGTTGACATCGCTTGGTGCTGTCTTCTTCAGATTTGGGCATACAAAGCGATCGGTGAAGAGTTTTGCTATTCTTCTTGAGCCTAGATGCGAAAGCTTGTTCGAAACTGCTTGGTTACAAACGGCTGTAAGCACGAGGTAGATTACTACCTGGAATGATGAACCTTTTAAAAATTAGTGAAATTTTGTTATTACCTTCAAGATTTGTGAGTTCCCAGTCGTTTTTCTGGTCAGCTGCAAACCTGGCGTAGTCGATTGCACTGATTCTGTACCAGACCTCTTATCCACGTGCGATATCTCAGAGACGCGACGAATATCAGTTGAGAACTGTCGAACGAATTCGAGATGTTGATCTTGTCGCTGTGTTGATCTACCCCTTTCTGCGCCTTCTTAAGCTGCTTGTGGTCGGTAAGTATATGACACTTCCGTCCTTCGATCATATATCTGAAATGCTTAATACGAGTACCCATGTGTATCGTCAGCAGCTTCTTATCATAGGTGCTGTACTTTTTCTATGCATTGTTCCAGCGGATACATATTGCCATTGAGCATTTAGTGTAGTACTGCACCCACCTAATGCGTCAACTGCTAATGATAGCGCTGCGTTTTTCTTCGGGAATGCCAGGCGTGTTGGATTTGCTATGTCAGACTTGTAATTGTTAAATATTTCTTCTGTCTCTGGGGTCCATCTGATAACTGTCCGGTCGTTTTTCCTATTACCGATGATTAATGACTGCAGCTTTAATTGGTTGGGGAGGGCGTTGCATATGAATTTGCGATAAAAATTCAGGTCTCTAGCGAGAGTTGGCGTATATGCTTGCGATGCTATTCTTCGGTTTCTGAAGTGATGGCTATGTCATCTGTACATGCGAAGTCGAAATCGAGGCCTAGTTGCACGTCGTTTATAAGCATTTAGAACGTTTGAGCTGCGTTGCAGAGCCCAGTCGTCATGTACGCAAACTCGTAAAGACCCAACGGCGTGGTTATGGCTGCTTTTGGGTTGTCTTCGGGATGTGTAGGTACCTGGTGGAAGGCTTTTTATAGGTCTCTTTTGACAAATATTCGCTTACCATCAAGTATACTCGTACGGTTGGCGTTAGTAAGCCGGTATCGCCTGAGCATTAAGTGCCCGATAGAGTTGTCCGATTTTACCACCATGTGAAGTGCGCTCACATAGTTACTATTTAATGGTCTGCACATTCCGGCTTTTATTTGATAACCAAATTCGGCTCTTGCGGCTTCCAGTTTCTCCCGCGAAAATCGACGTGGGCGTGCGAAAACTAGTTGCCCAGTCGTTTGGATTTCCTGTGCGATCAATGACTCTGTTGTTTTTCCAGGTGGTTGCATACTGGTTATGCCGAAAGATTCAATTAGTAGATCGGGGTATGGGTTTTGGGCGTTGAACTTTCTGATGTTGACTCTTGCTCTTGGAGCAGCATCTCTGGCACAGCTGGCTTCCTTTTTTGTAAGAGAATTTATGAGTTTGTTGTGTTGAACGTTCTTTGGTTGAGGAAGATTCAAATTCATAATTTTTGCTCCATATGCTTTGATGGGCGATCCATTTTCTGTGAATAACTGGAAATCAGTTGATTGTAGATAAAGATTTTGCTTGTGTGGGATGATGGCTTCTGGGTCAATAAGAGTGTTAAATTTCGTTAACTAATCATTGACACAATGGCGACGAATAGCCAGCGCATCGTTGGAGCTATTTGTCAGTGTTACTGGCCTCGGGTCAGTTCATTTGTCGCTTCTTCCGCCTGGTAATGACTTTTTTTTTTATAATCAGCGTGCGCTCAAGGGGTTTTTGTACCCTTAAAATGTTCGTACACAGCGCGGGCGAAGGAAATTTAGGGAAGAAGAAAAGACAAGTACCGGTGTACATTGTTTTTAAATGTTTGTAAGTTATAACGATCAGGAAACACTGTCGGTGATAGCGGCATATAACTACACTAGGTCTAAACTGACGATGGTACCAAGATAATGTGCCCTCATCGCTTTTATTACCTTCGTTACCGCGTTTAGTTGAACGGTTTCGTCTTTCCCCAGAGGAGATTTGACATCGATGTTACGTGCTTCTCGAATTCCTGAGCATGTTTTCGAACCGACGGCGTACCTGGGCCACTATGGCACTAATTTGCACATCTTTTGCTTGCTGCTGGTATATCGGAGTCGTGTGGATTGGCACTGTCATTGGAATTACCTCTCGCGTGCCTATGGCAATCTACTACGACGCCAGTTATTTTGCTAATTCGACAGCGTTATCTGTGGATGCGGATACAGCAGCTTTAGCATGATCAGATAACTGCTGTGCCCATAACCTTTTCAACGTGTCATCATAGTAATGCCAATGAGGAGGGGTCATTTCATGAAATACCTGACTCAGCTTTTGGTCACCGAGTATCATCTCATTTAGTAGACAGTTGAGGTGTCTTTATTGGCTATCTGCGAAATGTGCGATGAGGGACTGTTTGATGTAGTCGTTTTTACCTGGCTTGGGATCGCTTTAATTATCTCTTCGATTTGGTTCAGAAGAGTTGGGTTCAGCGACGTCAATTAGTATTATATTTCACTTAAATTGAAGCGCGTAGGAAAAAGGATCTTGAACAAGACGGTGTCGCAGATAACGAGATAAACAACAAGCCGCAATGGACGACACTACTATTGCTTTAGCTGGAAAGCTTAAGTCCAGACTGCTGAATTTTCAGCAATCCCTCCTGGAACGGATTGCGGCTGGTTGTTTGTCTCGTTATTTGCGACACCGTTTTGTTCGAGATCCTTTTTCCTACGCGCATCAATCTGAGTGAGGGAGACGATGATCATATGATTGATGTCGTTTCTAGTGAATCTATCAGCGCAGTGGTGTTCGTAAAGTCTGTGCATATGTTGTCATATGAAGCCCTAATTCAACAAACAGGTGATGTATATTAATTTGTGGTTTCTAAAGTCTGTCGAAATGTGAATATCTGCTCATGGGAATACTTGTCAAATACCTATAATATCGCAAGACTGATACCTTGCCTTAATATTCTTAGATCGTACTCGAAGCTTAACCCTATTTTAGTGATGAATGATTATTATGGAATCAACTTCAACAAATATCTCGGCAGTCAATATGTTTCTCGTGCAGTTTAATTGATCATCCCATACCCCAGATAGCGGCGAACTTATTTCTATCAACATTAAACGGTCTACGGTTTCTAACAAATTTTCAATGCCAGTTCCCACCACTACTTTTCTATCATAAGCTGCGAACTTGATTTTGGCAGCAGTAATTTTCGATATTGTGCTTTTTATCTTTTTCTTAGACGCTGTCGTTTCCCCATCTCCATTCACGCGCAGATCTCTTGCTTTACTGCGAAGTCGTTTCGTAGCCGTTTGGTTTCGCTGCGTGCATATCTTGGAATTTCCTTGGTGACTCTTGTATGTAAAATTACTGATAGTCACGCAATTGGTCTTCTGCCCATGAAACTGATCGCATACGAATTCTCGAGCGATTTCGGGAACCCTCACCATAAATGCCCTGGAAATTACTTAAAAATGCAGTCTTTCGACAGAAAATCCCTCACAGAATTTTCTTACCGCTTTGGCAATCAGCTAAAAGCAGTAAAACCGTAAAAATGAGCACCACGCAACCTTTCACTACAGTAAGCATTCCGAAACTTAGACCGTCATATAAGAAATCTATTTTTTGATGTATGCCTATATTGCTGTCCATACTTTTGGGGAATTACTTGGGTCGAATGATTCTTCGTCAGTTTTTGCTGACAAAATACCCAGAAAACAAACTGGTCCATCGTTCTCCTTTTATGCTCATTTTGCTGTAAATGGTGGTTTTTTTTAGAGATGGGTCGATTTGTTGTTTAAATTAAACACAAATTAACTTAATGACGATTGATTAAATTCATCCGAAAGATTCTATGTAGAGCTCAAATTTTCGACCACTTACTCGAACAGTGTTTTGCTTCAAAGCCCCAGTCATTGCTAGTTTACCGGAATAAACTAGTGACTTCATGTAGTCCCACATAAAATAATTTAATGGCGTCAAATTGCACGATCTCGGTGGCCAATTGACGGATCCATTTTGGTGAAATGGCTCTATTGCCAAATCGTATTTTCAGTAAAGCGATGGGTAATAGGGGTGGGGCACCATCCTGTTGGAACCGTAGCTCTAGAACAAAACATCTCTTACCATCGGTCATTGTTGTAGAAATAAAGACCGATGGCGTACAATCCGCCTTTTTCTGGATGCAATGGCATCTGGTGAACTTTTTGAGGATTGTCATCGCTCCATATAAGGCAATACTGCTTATTTACGTCCGAGCTTAACTGAACTGAACAAAATTTTACGATAAAATGCTGGGTCAACCTAAGGCCCAATCACTAAACGCTCGACGTAATAAAATGCCACGCGGCTTAGGCTCTTACACCAATTGTATCTTATAAGCCCTGAGACCAAGATGGATAGTGGATGAACAAAGGCCAAATTCCTATGATAAATTGGGATCCGCTTCAAGACTAACTTCCACAGCAGCGTTATTTTCTTCCGAAC
This sequence comes from Volucella zonaria, assembly GCA_963966105.1. Classification (NCBI taxonomy): domain Eukaryota; kingdom Metazoa; phylum Arthropoda; class Insecta; order Diptera; family Syrphidae; genus Volucella; species Volucella zonaria. Next base: position 118,945,443 of record OZ014532.1, read on the forward strand.
GCACTGCTCTCGTTCTTGTTGGTGTGTGAATATCCAATACCGTGAATTAGGTGCGATATTTTCCAATAGTTCAATAAACATTGTAGCTTCAGATGGCCAATGATGCCTACCGTAAATTTCATGACGTGCTCTATAAGTATTTCTTAGATACTAACTTTTAAGTGTATTATAAACAAATATAAAAAATGAGGTGCGAGACGCGCACTCAAAAAAAGGTGTGAGAACCATACTAATGATCAGCTAGAAAATTAAAAATATTTCTACGAAGTAGACATTCTGCCAGCGCCCGTAACTGCCTCATGATCGCTTGTTGAAGAAGCGGATTCACTATCTAATTGCCGTAGGATCAGTTCGGCTTAACTTTGGCTTCCTTCTGCTGCTGAATCGACGGTAATTTGGCGCCAGTAAGAAAATATTTTTTCATTATCCCAACCTACCTTTAGATTGTCCCATATATCCGCTGCGGATAAAATGGACTCTTTGAGTTTTTGCCTGGAATTAAAAGTCTCAGGTAGTATCGGTCGGAGTAAAATTCTTAGCTCTAATGAAAGTAAATTGAATATCAATTTTGGGATTTCTTTCGGCAAATAGAGTGTCCTCCAGAGTTGGTTTAATTAAATGATACTCTTTCTAATACGACGTCTTCTCTTTGCCCGTTCCAAATTATTGCCGCCTCAGTTGGTGTATTGGTCACGAACTGCCATGTACTCGTATTTTAGAGGTATAAATGCTTCCAGGTGTTGTTAGGTAATAAAAGGTACTAAAAGCTTTATAGTCAATCGACGATACAGATGATTAATAGTGTTGCCTTTCATATTGAACTGACTTACTACTCCTTAGTTGCATAAGAAAGTGTACCGCTTCCAATACGCTTCATCCGCTTGGTTCGATGTCCGATAGTTAAAAAAATATTGCTGATTATAATCAATCGCTAAGAAGTTGTTGTTGTTAGTTTAATATTTTGAGCCTCCATTCCAGTAAAGTGGCCAAAGGAAATCTGCAACCCTACCTTGTTTTCGCAAATTTTCTTCAAACCAGCTGTCCAATTTGTTGAACTCAGCTATGACAATATTGATCGGTCCTTTGTGTTGGCATGAAGTTCATTAAGCTATGTCATATTGTCCTGGGTGAATTTATATTATTTTAACCAGTGGCCATCTCGTCGGTGGGCAGTCGTTAATCAAAACAACGTCTTCTTCGTTGCTGAGGCCTTGACAAATATTCGTTTTGCCATTTTTTGCCAAAAATGCTAAGACATCTTTTGAATAAAGATCCAACGTCTTACTTTCTGAATTTCTGGTTGTATATGCTTGGTTCCAATGGCATAAAAAAAGTACGCTGGTGTTAATACTGCTGTATGGCGGTCAGTTGTTATAGGGGCGTGAATTTAAACATGCGTCAATCTGAGATAATACGGTAGGTAGTAATTTCTTCAAACGTGAGTGTTGAATTCCCAATTAACCGATTCAAATGAGTAAGGAGCTCCCACGGGGATAAAATGCCAACGAACTCCTTCAAAAAAAGAGCAAAACGCGCTAATACAATGTGGAGCAAAAGTTATCACCCGATATTCTTTGGCTGTAGTTTATTTTATGAGTGAAAAACTTTGGTTCTGCCTTTGGATTATGCTTACTTGATATCTTGAATTTTTTTCCATTAGGTTGAGAAAATTAAATCAACTAAGTGGCCGCCGCCAGAATTTATGACCATTCGGGCCTGATTTGTGGCATTTTTCATCACTCTTGCTGGAATTTCCGGCGATAGGTCCTCGTATTCTTGACAGATATTCTCTTCTGAGAAATAGTCTGAGGCTTGTGGACATAGACTCATGGCTTCAGAAATCCCCTCGAAAAGAAGTCTGGAACGGTTAAATCAGGCGAACTTGCCGGCCAGTGCAAATTGTCAAAACGAGATATTAGGCGACCGGGAAATGCAGCCCTTCGAATTTCGGTTCCGGCTCGTGCATGTTCTCCCGTCCCAATCCATTCAATTGAGGAAGGAGAAAGTCGTTAAGTATGGCTCCACAGTGGAGCCTGTGGCCTGTGGAGTTTTCGAAAAAATAAGGCCCGATGACGTCTACAGCGTAAACAGCATACGCATACCATGCAGTAACTTTGAGCGAGTGTAATGGCTCTTTGTGGGTTATACGCGAATTTTTGGTGCCTCAGAAGCGATAATTTGGCTTATTCACATATCCACGAAGATGGAAATGGGCCTCGTCGCTTATGATGATTTTCGATGAAAAGTTGTCTCCCTCGTGGTCGAAATTCAAAATGGCTTGGCGGTCAACAGCTAACCGCTGCTGCACTTTGTAAAGGAACATCTTACAGTCTTTCACCAAAATTCTCTGTGAAGACCGTTGATTGATGCGAATTGTGTGGCACGTCGTCTGGTCAATACCATGGAGTACTCTGTGACATTTTCAACCACAGCTGCGATATTCTCATCAGAACGGCTGCTTCGGGACAGACCAGACCTGGCAGTATCTCGTGTTGCCCCATACTCCTCTAGGCGAGCGACTAAACTTCGTACTGCTTGTCCAGTTGGCGTCCGACGATCGGGAAATCTGCGCCGAAATTCACGCTGACCCAATATCACCGACGAATTATTCCGCAAAAAAATCGTAACGATTATCTCGCGTTCTTTAGGGATATTCATGTCTTGTTAACGTGCATTTTATATCTATTTACTTCACAAATCTCAAAGTAGAATTGCCATTTGCTGCCATTTGCAAAAATTATAGCATCTTCTAATAGAGTGATGAGTCTTGCGCCTCTCGAAAAAAATTTCTAAACTCACTATCCAAAATTCTTTTTGCACCGACAAAAGTAGTTCCATTGGCGATGTCATTGGAAGGAAGACCTCTTCTTGAGGTAAGTCTTCTGAACGCTGATATGAATGCTTCTTTCGTTAGATTGGATACTACCTCAATATGTATTGCTTTTGTGCTGAAGCAAATAGACTTGAGACTTCTACCCCTCGTGGTTTTTATTTGGATTGGAGTTGCGTGGTCTAGTGCCGTACATGTGAGAGGTTTAGCAGGTCCTACACGTGCAGAAAATAGGTCTCCCACGATTTATTTGACACAGTTCCTAACGATTTCTTTGTCCCGATTCTTTCCATGAATTATCCAAAGCTTGCGTCATGTGTAAGCAAGAGTTTCTTCAATTCCTCCGTGTAGCGTCGCCTTGTGTGCTACATTGATTGTTAGCTTCGTTATATGGTCATTATTAGGAAGTATGATTGGATGCTTCTGTCAAGTATTCCAAATTTTCCAGTCTTTAAACGGACTTAGGCAAATTTTTACAATGTTACAGCGGTGAAATGTTGATGATCTTGTAAGATGTTTATCCTTGACTGTTCCCGATCTTTGGAGGTTTTGGAGTTTTCCACTCATCGCAGCAAATTGAATGCAATGTTCTAGTACTCGCTTTAGTTTTCTTAAAGAGGAATACTTATCCAAGAACTTCAATCTGTTTTCAAACATGATTTCAACTTCAAGTTTTTTTTTAACTATTCCCCTGTTTCAACCTGCATGGACGTGGTTAAATGTTTTGATAGATTGAGCCACGATGGACCCTTCCTCCATAGCGCGTTGTCTCTTAGTGAATTTGGTCCCACGCCTCTTGATCCTAAATCTGCCGGATTATTTTCAGATTTAACATGGTGCCAATTTGTTGGCTTTGTTACTTCGTGTTAGAAACAAAATATTTCCACCTGTCAACTGCTCATTAATCCAGCCTGACCTTATGGTTGAGTTCGTCGAGGCATATATATCAATTTTGTTCAAGAAAACACAAAAAATTGTGGAGAAATATGTTTATTTCTGTACGTAGTCTCCTTTTAGTTCAATACAATTTTCCCCGCGATCTTCAATAGCTTCGATACAGATGTTCGTCTTGGCAACTCTGTCACCCAATATTTTATTGTTGTAAACGAAGGAGCAGACTCCACCAGAGTAGAATTCAGTTCCGTTTTGATGTTGGTTGCATTGAGACGTTTGGAATGATAGTATTGTATCACATAACGATGACCAATTTTTTCCATATTTAAAAATTCATTGAGATCGTTCATTATTGATGACTGTCGAAAAAATACTAAACAACATAGCGTCCTCAAACTTTACATTTAAGCTTTATAAGGTGGTTACTTTCTACAATTGTCATTCTTTTTAAACAACAATCGCCATCTGTAAGTCAGGTCGGGTACTTCTGGGACTACCCTCGTAAGTGTTTCCATCTAAATTGATTACTTCGCTGTATACCACAGCCATGAAGCATCAGCAAACACGCGTAGAGTTTCATGAACAGAGCTTCGATTTTGGAAATATATTCCATTGATGCGAAATCGTTGTTGTAGCGTCAATCTTTTCATGATGAAATGACAAAAGTCACGGAAAATACATTAAGTTGACAGCTGAATGTGACAGTATATTTGTACACCATCATCGTCTTGCAGCAGCAATCGGATTCGAGCGTAAGCCTAAAAGCCACAGAGAAAAGTTTTAGCGGTCTCTTCATTCATAGGAGGCCGTGTTGTTAGTAAGTAACGCATTAATGGGCGCTAGAGTGCATATATTTGCACCTCCTTAAAAGACAGAAAGGTTCGTAACAGTGACTTCCTGTGAAACACTCTGCCTAAGGACTGCCATTAGAACAGAAGTTCGTATCAATTTAGGTTATTTTAGGTTGAAGTTCGTATCAATTTAGGTTATTTTAGGTTAAACAGGGAAACCGGCCCATCACGATCCCTGTGGAACCAGTTGAATTTGTCGTCAAATGGCAAAAACCTCAACAATCGTCATGCTGTGACACCCAATTGCCCTGCAAAAGCCAAGAAGGCCTTTGAAGTTCGTGCCGTCTATTTCCTCTAGGTTTTCGGAAAAGTATTTCCCTAAAAATTTTCTTCGACTACGCGATATTGTCTCGCATTCACACAGTATGTGCGTTATGCCACCGCAGAATCTGCAAACATCCGTATCTGACAATTTGAGTCTCTTTGCGTGTTTCCGCAGGAGACAGTGTCCTGTCAGGATTCCTATTACTGTCCTAACCCTTTGAAGAACACTTTTTTACCTGTGATACGAAAAATTCGCAATCATCTTAGTTATTACTTGTTGCCCCTAAATAAGCTATTTTTGAATTTTTATAGTTCTATGTCCGCGCACACAACTAGCAAAATCAGAATTTTATTTCAATTATTTATGTATGGTAAGGTAAAAAACAGTTTTTCTTTGGATTGCAGCACAGGTGAACATCGCATTTCATGCATTTGGAAAGTGGAGTTCCGGTTTTGCAAAGGCGGCAGCAACCTTTCTGGGTCCATATTACCCAATGTCCCTGTTCATCGTATCTAGAAGATTTTGGTGGATCGGGAACATATTTCCGTTTCCACGAGCTGCAAGCACTGCTTATGGATGATGATGAAGACGGAGACAGGGATTGCAGAGTTTGAAGGCTCTCTGCAGTAGGACGACCCCTTGCACGTTTTATGTTGGTGGAGAGAGGCAAGGTGTTTATTAGTGATTCTGTTATATTCATTTGGAAGTTTATAAGTTTCATCGGCCTACGAAGATTGTTTGATGGCTTGAAATGCTTTCGATATAGGAGCCAAGCGTTTACAACAGCTGCCCCAATTCACCAGTAGACAATGCGCGTGTAGAACTTTTTTGACTTATGATTAATTTTATACAGCTCCATAAGCATATCACACAAGTCAACCCCACCGATATGACGGTTATAATCTTCCACCACAGCTGGTCGTGGAATATCTATGAATTTTTTTTCTTTACTGCTCCATCGCCTGCAGGATCCCAACGGCTTGTCGGGCATATAGGTGGACAAAAGCGTCACAGCTTTATTATCGTACCAGGAAACCGTTGTTGGTAATCTCGCATTTCATATCATATGAGCCCCTGCCTTTTTTTTCAAATCAGCTTCTGAGAGGAGATCACATTTCAAAATTCTGTTTCGTCGGACGGTCCCAGTAGAAAATATGTCCATTTCTTTTAGAGCAACCATGAGACTCATCGACGTAAACCAATTGTCGAAGTAAAGTTTGAAATTTTGATTTTTCGGCATGTTAGAGGCTAAATATAGCACTATATCTGAAGATATTCCCAACCCATAATTTGGGCACGTTCCGTCACCGACATATAAAGCAAAATTATAAATCATACCTGATGCGCCAGCTCAGACAAACATCTTCATTCGCCACTTATGGGGCTTTGCTGGATTGTGTTGTTTAAGCTTGATTTTCCCTTGAATGCTATCCACGCATTGAAATTCTTGTTGAGGCAAGAGGTTAAATCTATTTTTTAACAATTCCAGCAATGGACGGACTTTATACAATTTGTCATTATTTGATTCATGCTGTTTGGAATTGTTGCTCGGGTCATGGCGTCAGTTACAAAATTAAATTTGAATTTTTTTGACCAAATCATTCCTGTTTGCGGTATTTTTATAATATAGCAGTATACCGATGTAACGCCTGATTTCAAAAGCCATGTATTTTAGTTCTATACCTTTTTTATCCATTGCATATAAATTGCTTTGCTTCGTCGTCGAAAAACATTTCAAAATATTCTCTAGACGTTTTTACCTGACAGTCATCATCGGTTACGGTTACTGATTTGCATACCGCATTAACAGGGCTCATTTTCTCCATTTTAACTTAGAAGCGTCCACTTTTTCAACACAAATTTTGCCACCTTGGTCTTTATCATCAGCACTGTTTGGATGTGAATCATTTTCCATAAACTTTTCCAATAAATCCGTTTCAATCTCCTCTTCTCTTATCAAAATTTCTTCAAGCGCCTCTCCCAAAAAGTCCTCTTCGCCTTTATCATCACTACTTTCATCTTCGTCGGAAGAAAGGTGCCAATCTACGTTTGCAATAGCTTCAATTTCAACATCAGTCAGTCGTTTCTTTCCTGCAAATCAATTTTGGAATTCTAATATTTCTGTACACTATGGACCAATGTTGCTTATTGTTGCTTATAAGCAACATGAGTTTCAAAAAATTCTGTATCGCCTAGACCGAGACTGTGGATCTAAACTAATACATAAAGTAATCAACTTACCTTTATACTTTAACATTTCGTTTATTTTATAGTTATTCGTTTTTTTTTTAATTCAAGAAAAAACAAAATTCTGCACTTGCTTTAACACAAAATTTTTGCTCACCTGATCTTCTACTGATAAACACAACAAAGCACAAGAATCAAGACTACGTCGTATTCGTAACTGTCTCATTTTACTCAAAAATAATCGCTTTACTGCATACAGTTTACCGTTACAAATCAGGGGTTGCCAAATCGAGATAAAGAGTGGTAAAATTAAAAGTTGTTTATAAGCAACAGTTGTCTTCAAAGGACTAAGCTTATCCCTGTTTAATTTTATTAACTTCCTAGATCTTTTGCCGTCAAAAAGCAGCCAGATAGGCTTGGATATCCTGTGTTCTTCAAGACTTGACCATCTTAGGTTAGCAGTTTTTGTGATTTTTTCCTCGATAGTACCCCTCGCTATGCGAAGGGGCGGTTTACTGTCGAGCAAGCTCGTCCGCTTGTTCATTTCCTTTAATACCGCAGTGTTCTGGCACCCAGCACAGTCTTACCCGGTTCTGACTGCATAGTGCCTTGAGCACTATCAGTTTAGGTATTGGTGCTATTGTACGATAGTTGGTTGGCAAAATAGCAAAAAGTGGATTGGAGAAATGCTTTAAAGCTATTCCTATGATTACAGTCTCTAGTGATTACAACCAGGGCTGTTTCCCCTGTTTCCCACATCAAGTAATTACCACCCACCACAACTATGGAATCGGCATCTTTGGCGCTTAGTGTAGCATCTTACCTGGGTTTATTTTAGGGCCCCAGGACGCTTGGCTTTTCAGGTTTTCTACCACGACAAGACGGTCAAAGAAAAAAGGATCTTTTGAATTTAGTAACAGATATCAACCTCGATGCGCATCTACTTGTTCGCTTAATATAGGCAAGTATCATAGTTACGAGTCTATAGCATATGTCTAACTGCCTATTGTTTATGTGCTAATCAAACATTTTTCACAAACGGCATTGCTATAATGTCTGAGTTTGAAAAATAAGTTTTGGCACACAACCTTTGCGGAACCTCCGAAAATGAAATCTTCGGCCTATGCCTTGGTCCTTTGTTTTATTAAGGAAGCTATTTGTATCCGATAAAGAAAAGGTTTTGCTTTACAGCCAACTTTTAGCGCCAAAGCATGATTTGCTTTTCTTCACATATCAAGCCGAAAACCTATATACTCAGTCGAACGTCCTATTCCGGGACTTTCGTAATATCAATTATACTCTATTGCAACGAGATGCTGTGAGCGCAAATTGGCAGTATATTTATCAGATGCATTTAGTTAACGATCAAACGGCATTCCTACAAGAGAATATTGTCACACTTTTTAATAAACATGTACCCCTAAAATTAAACTAACTCCGAATATACTGCAGTTCATAAAAATGCGCGAAAGTTGGAAGAAGAATTCAAGTTTTCCTTAACAAATTGCGCTCCCCTCATTATGAAGTAGTGTCTAAGATTAGAACAGCAAAACGGACCTTCTATAGCAGAAAACTTGACAGTTGTACCTACGTCAGGTAAAGAAGTGTGGAAACAAATTCGAGAACTTGGTCTAGGAAAACAAAACCATAAAGCTCGTCGTAATATTAATTGCGACCAGCTGAACCTCAACTTCTTAGCGCTAACTAATGGAAGTACTACTTCTACTAACGTATTTACTTCTGAGCATTCATTTTCATTTCTAATGCATTTTATTTTATTCTTCTTAAATTTACTATGTATACTCACATGCTAACAGAAAAAATGCTTAAAAGCTAGCTTAACATAACTTAGATAACTTATTCTAACTAACTGGCCAACTAAGCTAAGCTAATTGTTAGCAAACTTCAAGTTGCTAACCTAATTGTTAGCTAACCCAAGGTTGCTAGCCTTAAATATCTTAAAACTACCCAACCCTATGTAAGTCGGCCATTTGCTAAACGTAGCAATCCAAATATAGCCCACTTTGCCTTCTGAATAGGCTAACTCGAGGAATCGGGTCTTCTTCACTCAAGCACCAAATATTTTGGTGCTACAAAATAATATTTTTTTTATCGCGTTTTGAAACCGCCTTACTAAACCTGAGCTGTTCAATACTGACGTGTGCGACGTCTCTGTCGCCCCTCACCAACTATACGACCTACGTGGAAGATTAACGACACAGCAAACCTATCCTGGATCAGCCCTTTCATGTCACAATAGAGAAACGCTTCAGCGCTTCAAGCGCACACTCTTATGATATAAATAGTTGGGGTAGTAGGCCCCAGATATCAGGTTGTTGGATGAGGACATTGCTCTTGTAATATGCTTTTGAGTCAACTTAATAGTGAAGTTGTCCACTCTGATTAGATTCGCCCTGTTGTATAGAACCTCATTGGGGTAGAATTTTATGTACTCCGATTCTGGTGTTCTGTAAAGGTGAAGACAAACCCTAAGGCAAGCCCTCTCAAACACCCGAATCTTTTCCATTAAGCTTGCTCTCACGTTGAACCAACATTGGCCGGATGAGGGCCATATAGCAGATAACTTTCACCCCCGCAACGAGTTGGCTGCTATAAAACACTCTCTTTGTAAGGGTGAAAGCACATTTGGCCAGAGCAACATCTACATTTTTGTTGAAATATAGATATTGATCTAGCCAGATCCCAAGGTATCTGACTGCATTTTGACAAGCAAGTGGCTGGCTATGTTGCCCAATGATCGAGAATTTTTGTCAATTATTTCTGATGTCCCTAGAGGCACCAAACAACGGCATTCTAAACAGAATGGTCTCACACTTCTGAAAGTTGATTTTCAACTTCCAGCCATCGCAAAATCGCCTAATTTGTTCGAGGTCACGTTGCAAAAGCACGTTAATGACCTCGACTTTTGGACGTGTTCTGTACGCTATCAAGTCGTCTGCGTACGCTATGCTATGGGGAGGTGAACCTATCAATTCGCTTGTGTAAATGTTGAATAGGATCGGCGAATTTACCGCATCTTGTTGCAGACCGCCATTCTTCACGATGAACTGTCTACTGGATCAAAAAGAATATACTCGTACATACAGCAGTGGTTTACTGATGTCCAGTCTGGTCAGCCTATAGAAAAGTCCCTCTAACCACACGGGGTCGAAGGCCTTTTCCAAGTCAACCAGGCAAGCCGCAGTACACTGGTTTTTGCTTTTATTCCATTGAATATCTGACACCAGTTTAGACGCGGCATGTATGACATCATGCCCCGCCGTAAACCCGAACTGATTATCCGGAACTATATTTTTATCCGCAACCCACTGAGTCAAAACCCTATTGATTACTTTTTGGAACACCTTACTGATATTCGGAGATTCGCCGGATTGGATGTAACTTTACCACTCTTAGGGATGGGATAAACCACCGCAGTTTTCCAGTTAAACAGGGTGATGTAAATGTCTACCGCTTCTAGAGGGAGATGTCGAAGCACAACGTTCGGTATCCCATCGATTCACACTGATTTTTTGCTTCTTATTGTGTCGAAGATCTCATGGAGTTCTTCCTTTGAAATGAACCGGGGGTAGATCCCCTACATTGGATTTGCTTGAAGATGTCGGAGACTCATACTTTGATTTTTGTAGACTGAGCGAGGAAGATGTTGTGTAAGCATTACTGCCATGGGACTCGACGAAGTGCACCCAAATTTCGTTAAACGTTTTATAACTTACATCTTTAACTAAATACTAATGACGTCGGTCTTTCCTTCGCTAGGGAAGGAAGCTAATTTATTCCTACCCCAAAGAAATCGAATACGACTGTGCTGGAATACAGACCAATATCAATTCTGCCATTCCTTTCAAAAGTATTTGAGAAAACCATCTAAAAAGCTTCTGTGAGAAAATCCATCTGGCTTCCATTCAAAACGTAGCTGCAAAACTGCCTTGTTATTGGTCGTTGATGATATCAGAAAAGCTGTTGATGAAAACCATGTTACAATCTTAACACTACTCGATTTTTCTAAACCACTCGATACAGTCAACCACTCCATTCTTTGCTCAAAACTTAGGAAAGAGTTTAATTTTTCAATAGCTCCTATTTCCAAGGGAGACTGCAACGAGTTGTTGTAGGCGTACAGTCCTCGTCCTTTTTACCAGTTAAATGCGGGGTGCCACAAGGATCGATCCTGGGGCCACTACTTTTCTCCATGTATGTCAAGGAACTTCCTGGATTGATGAAGCATTGCTCAATCTATTCGTCCCATTGAATATTCGACGCACTCAAGTGTAGGCAGAGACAGTGCCCAATCTGGGAGTGTTGAACTGGCCGCAAAGTGTGCAGCAAGCAGATTGGCCTTGCCTAAAGAGCTGACAGCTGGAATGTTATTGTAAATGAGCGTTGGGATGAAGGATGAGGCAGAATTTCTAATGTTTTTGACGAAAGACAAAAAGTGTTTACTGCATTTGGGACATTGTAGTATTTTCCGCCTCAACTTCTGGTCGTACTGAAATTTCACACGCTTAAAGAAAGCGTTACTGTCATTTCTGGCTCGTTTGAACTTTCTTCGATTTTTCTCTGTCGGGTTGGTGGTGAAGGACCGAAAAAACATTTCTCTAACTCCGACAGCCTCTTTACAGCTCAAGTCGTACCATGCCTTTTCTTTTGGTTTGATAATCTTCATCCGATGAGGGACGAAGCATCTCATTCTAAAAAGAATAGATTCTGTGATCATGTCAGCAGCGGCATCCACGATTCCTAAAGAAGTTGTTAAGCCCGCTCCCATTGGCTTGTTGATTTTGCCATACGTTTCTTTTAGGAATATTTTCTCTAACTGTGTGGTGGGTGTACGAGAATTTAGTTGATATGACACAATGGTCCGACGAGCCTAGAGGGGAGAATACATTAACGGAGTACTTATCAGGGTGATAAGTTAAAAACAAGTCCAGGGTGTTGGCGGAATGACTATCAACGTCTGGTATTGATATGGGCTCATTTACAAGCTGGGTCAAATTATTTTCCGCAACGGAGATCTCAACACACCGTCCTTCGTGTATTGTCTGTCCAGAATGTCGAAGCCAACCAGGATTTTGTATATTGAAATCGCCCGTAATCACGATTTCAGTATGAGGATACAGGGATGCAATTTTTTGTATGGAGTCAGACAGCGCATCAAACTCGTTAAAGGTCGAGTTGCTGTCCAGTTTGGGGTTTCTGTAACTAAGGCAGTAGTGGATAATTTGTTTACTAAGGTGGAATTTTAACCACATGAAATTGAATTCCGGATTGGAACAGGGACTACATTGTGGTGGAATTTGATAAGCTACATCACTACGCACAAAGATGGCGAGACCGCGATGATGAAAGAATAGTGGCACTAGTTCGTAGCCAGGTAGTTTCAGATCAGAGTGATTTGAGAGGTGTGGGCGGGGACCTACCTGTATTTGACTAAGTGCCAAAATAGCTGGTCTGTACTTGCAGACGTGGATGTACGCAGAAAAGTGATTACTTCTTAACCCGCGTATATTGGCTTATCATTTAAGGAGTAGAACAAAATACTTCTCATACAATGATCTGCAACATGGAGATCAAAGTTAACACCTGCACATTGACTAATAAGAATTTCATTAAAACGACAAAATACATGGTCTCAACAGGAATTCGACATTGGCCTAGTTGGCTATGCTGGAGGTTAAAATGTCTATGTTCGTATCATCTAGAATAACAAGATTTGGTGATTTAAGGCTGATTAACAAAGATGAAAATTCATTTAAAAAAGATTGCGGATCATGCGAATGTACGAGGGTTGGCTGAATAATTTCCGACCGCAACGTAAAGATAGCGGCACTCGTCAATAAAAGCTAGTGAATTCTAGTTGTGCATCTTTTGGCAGTTACTTGCCGAAGTTTCAGTCATTTTGGACGCGCATTTTTCAGTTGACAGTCGTTTGAGTGAGTCGATGTCCGTGTTTTTTGTGAAAATGGAGAAAATTAAGTATCGAGCTGTCATTAAATTCTTGTTTTTGAAAGACAATACGCCTACGCAAATAGAAAATGAATTGGACTCTGTGTATGGGGACTCTGCTAGATCATTTACCACAGTGAAATTTTGGGCAGCTGAATTTGAACGTGGCCGTAAGAGCTTGGGAGATAGTGAACGTTCGGGACGTCCAAAAACTGCAACCACCGGCGATAACATTGTTAAAGTTCACCAAATGGTGTTAGACGTTAGACGATCGCCGAACTAAGGTGAGAGAGATAGTAGAGGTTATGGAAATGTCCAAAGAACGTGTTTGTTACATATTAAATCAAGATTTAGGCATGAGAAATCTGTCCTCGCGTTAGGTGCGCTTTTGCTTACGTTAGGCCAAAAACGTGGTCGAATGAACATTTCCAACGCTCTGTTGGCTCAGTTTAGGCGCAATAAATCCGAGTTTTGACGCCGATTAATTGCTGTAGATGAAACTTGGATACGCCATTATACGCCCGAAACAAAAATTCAGTCAAAACAGTGGACTGCAAAGGGCGAGCCAGCTCCAAAAAAAGCAAATACTGTTTTTTCGGCTGGGAAAGTGATGGCGACTGTTTTTTGGGATAGTAAAGGAGTTATCTTAATCGATTATCTTTAAAAAGGAAAAACCATTACAGGAGCATTATTTTACTTGCCAAGCTGAAGGCAGAAATTTCGGAAAAACGGCCACATTTGCAGGAAAAGAAAATACTGTTTCACCAAGATAACGCGCCGTCTCACACCTCACCGGTTGTCATGGCGAAAATCCATAAATTATGGTTTGAACTGCTTGACCATCCACCTTATTCACCAGATATAGCCCCAAGCGACTTCTTTTTGTTCCCTTATCTAAAAACTGCACTCGGAGGACAGAGATTTTCGTCAAATGTGGAGGCAATCACTTTCGTGAACAATTATTTTGCAGAGAAAAACTTCAAGTACTATTCGGACGGGTTAGAGAGATGGGAGCATCGCTGGGAGAAGTGTGAAGAATTACAAGGAGGTTATGTAGAAAAATAAAAAAAAAAATTTGATGAAAAATGTCTTGTATCATTGTTCGGTCGGAAACTTTTCAGGCAACCCTCGTAGTCTATAGAAGCTTACAACATTAAATATTTTGTTACAAATTTCGCATGAAAACTCAATACCATTTGCGAACGACAAGCAGTGACAAATTACATTATCTCCCAAAGAATCGCGTACAAAAACTCTAACTATTTGTGTTAGGATAAAGGTTATAACCCGGAATTGAGAAAATATCAGGTTTACACTCAAAAATCCATATTTCGGATACAAAAATTAAGTCCGGTAGAATACTTAAGATTGTCCACCAATAAATCAAAGTTTTGCCTCAAGCTACGTATATTTTGGTGTACAACAAAAAAAGAATTACTCCCATCAGAATCACATTTAAGATCACCATCGTTTATGCTTCTTATAGTAGTTGTGGTTGGGTTGCAGCTTATATGATCGAACGAATAAAACATCATTGTTGCCGAACACACTCTGTGCCAAGTGCGCCATCTCAGACTGAGTAGAAGAAACGCCGCGAATGCGCAACGAAAAATATAGCCTATTCCATTTTCCTTTCGCTTTCCCTCAATTAGTGTTTTCATCTGGCGGAATGCGAAACTTTTGGCAATCACAAGAAATTGTTAGATGTGGTCGAAAGACTAATTAGCCTGTCAGAGCAATAAAATCATCAAACAACCTTACAGCAACAACCCTACCCTTATCTACTTTTCCCAACAAGATCTTATAATTCTTCTCAGTTCGTAAAACACTCATTGATAAAAATAGTACTCTTACTAGCAGGACCAAATAAAGATGAATTTAACTTCTTCACTGCATTCCTTTTGCCCTTCATTATCTTTGGTTTTACATCTTGGAAGTATAGTTGAACGCACCTGGATTTTTTGTTGTTGTTTGAGTTTTGCCCAGTTAAGTCAATATTCGAGTTTCTTTTCCATACCCGATTGACAAAACAATGCTGTATCTAGTATCAGCGGCAGTGACAGAGACATCCTATGATGTTCCTGTATGCGATAAAACTGAACAAATACGAGTAAGCTGATGTTTTGAATCCATCCATCGACAGCAGGCAGGCCTATTCAGATGAAAGCAGCAGTCTCGGTTAGATGTTAAAAGTTTCTCCAACGACATCACCTCTTTCCCTAACATCTCTTTCCAAATCCTTGCCTAAATCTTGGAAGTCTTTGTCCACCCGACATCCGACTGTCAGTCTGGTTTGAAGTCTGCTTTGCATTTCTCACGTGTGCTATTATTGCTGCTATTTTTTGTACAATAACTTTGTTAGCACTCGAGCATATTTGTTTCGAAAGGGGTAAAGCAAGTACAATTGGTCCTTAGTCATAGCCAAAGTCAACACATTCCAAAACTGCTACATCACTTTTCGAAAACCACAAACTCGGTTATTGCGCAACTAAAGATCCGCAATATACGAGTACATACTCGTACATACGAATAGATTCGAAAAAATAAAACACGTCATTTTGTTGTTCAAAACTTCACTATAAAGCATGAGTAGAGCTAAAAAAAAAAAAAAATACGTTTTCGTTTTAGGAGAAACACCCTGTGTGTACCTTGCTTTTCAATGGCATAGAAAAGTTTTCCACAATGCACTTCCTACCACCTTCTTTACCATGGTCATGACTCAGAACTGCACTAATACACTGACAAATACTTGCTTTCCCTTGGGGCGGTTTACCACATGTCCCGTACGTACATATGGCCAAGTTGATGGCTAATATTGAATTCACCTCAAAAATTCTTCTTTCCCTTCTTTGGTGTTTGGTCGTTTTCGTATCGTTGTTGCTGTTGCTATTGTCATTGCCATTTATGTTATGTTGCTGTGGCTGTGGCTGTGGCTATGGCTGTTGCCGCTGCTATTCCTATTTCTGTTGTTCTTGTCTTCTTTGTTACGAGTACTTCTATCCCAGTTAATTTAAGTTTATGAATTTATACATTTGCTTTCTACTTGGAGTACGCCCTCAGGCTATCACTTTGGGGTTGGTTTTAGTTTTCAGTTTACCCCAGGGGTAGGAAGTGCAGTCCATATCGTCATCATCGTTGATTCAATTCGAACGGGTCTAATGGGAGCCATTGATACGAGTATGTTGCACATGTAAGAATTGAAATGACATCCGGTATCAGTCTCCTTATTGGTCTTCCATTTTTGTTTGATTTCCTCCTCAAGGATTCCTCAAGGAGTCAAGACTTATTATGAGAAACTTAAAATTTATCTCACTCATTCGGATAGTCATTTCGGATGCAAGTTCCTTGTGCAGGACGAAAAGCATGAATCGAATGGAGTAGGGTAAGAGTACAATATGTGTCATCAGGGGTAGGTGCTCTCATGCCTAACGTCTCACTGCAGATCTGCATCTCCGTGGCTTATTGTCAAAGGATAACGTTCAAAATTGCATTTTGGGGTCCCATTTTTTTTTTTTTGTTTTTTGTTTTTTTCGAGGCACAAATTCGTATGTGAAAGGACGCAGAGAAGGATTCCATAAGCGCTGGTGGTGCTTAGGGTTGAAGTCAACTGTGGAGGTGTGTGCCTGTTTCGAATTCTGAGAAAGAAATAAATTCTGGGACAAATACGGCTCGTGACACTGTTCCATGCGCATAAATTAAGTATGCATAATTAGAAGAAAATTTTTATGTATACAGTCGTGCAAACTGTGAAAACTGTGAAAATCACGCAACATGGAAACTCCATTTGGCATTGAACTGTCTTTTAATTTGTTTTTATTTTGTTCTCCTTGTCGGTAGTGGAAACTGCAATTAACCATTCGAAACCGAGGGCGGCTTAGGAATTATTGATTACCACGTGCGGAGGTGGTCAATTATAGTGGCAGGCCAAGGAAGTCCTTGGAAAGTAATATTTGCTGTTGTTGGAGGCATGAACTTGCTAACAAGATGTGTGGCATATTTTTTACGATCTGGAACAAACCATGAATTATAATGTGTTTCCTGGAATGAGAGCGTTTCCGTATGTTGGATTTTTGAATAAAAAATTCAAGGCTAACACGTGCTAATGCTCCTGCTACAGCTTGCTAACAATAAACACAAAAACTTTTGATTGTAATTTTTCTTTTCGTTTACCTGGTTCCCTGTTGTTGCTGGCGGGTGCTCATAAAATGTAGTGTTAATGTGGCAGGCTATTTTAGAATAAACTGATATGAGACACATTTTATTTGAAAAGCAAAAACATGTAGGCATCTCATATTTTATTGAACTCACAGAAACGGTAAAAAATGAAATTCTCTTAGAGGGGCGAAATTAGAGTGATTGTTAAAATACTTGCCGACTTACTGACGTATGTCTTCACTCAACATCTTCAAGTCGCACACTATACTTTACTTTGCGAGTTCTTTTAACTTTCACGACTCGTTCAATTAGTTGCCTTCCTCTAGTACCTTGGGTTGGAATCAAAGTATTCGTAAACTGGCAGATCGATGTCCGCTGGACTGAGAACCTTCTGTGCAGGGTGCTACCATAAATCCAAATGAATTATGAGCCCTGCTTAAATGCTAGTCTCGGCTCAGATACCATTTTTAGATTCCACAGTTTGTTCAGACCTTATGAGGCCATGCTATGTCCTGCACAGCTTAAGCCTGACGACATTTATGGTGAAGATTCTTGAAGTGGTTCCAGACTTTTTGCATAACAAGAAAATTAGGAAAATTAAAGAGAAAAGAAAGAATGATTCTGATCTACGTTGGTCCAAAATGTTTGCAGGTTGTAATGACTAAGAAATATAGAGCTTACCAGCGCAGTCTATAAGCAAGTTTTGTGACTGTGCAGCCAGTCACCTAACACCCAGATATGTTGTTGAATTGCGTGGGCTGTCTGTTGTGACCAGACCTGCGAGTGTCGAACATGCTCGAGCCGGAGCCGGAGCTGGAGCCGGTTGAGGTGAAGATGGGTCGGCGGGTGCAGTTGGATCCGTTGGTGACGACCCAATTTACATACACTCCGTTCTAAAAACGACGGTAGTACGCTGGATTCTGAGTCGTTATCGAAGGAGGCCTCGCCATGATGACGGCACACGATTACGGAGCTGATTTTGCTGGCGTTTTACAATTCTAGAGTCGTTTAAGTGAACGCTGTAAGAGATTGGGCAAGTTTGATCGCACAAAACACCCTCAATCAATCTTGGCCACACAGCACAATTATGAACCCAAACCGGATTACCTGTAATGAATCATTTAGCGCTATTAGAGTCGTAGGTCTTACCAAAGTTTATCTCATGGGGTTGTATTTTGTCGAAGTATGTTCTGAATTCGCGGGAGAACGATTCGTAGTTCCATGTGGTGTAGTATGTTGATTGAACAAAAATCTGGCCAAACTCTGATCAATATTTGTGTTGTGACGTAACTTCTTCAGATAGTTCTTAGTGCTCTGTACTATGGCTCCGCGTACCCGTTTATATCAGGATGGAAAGGAGCAGAGCGAACATACCCGATTAAGCTGTTTTCCATGAAAAGGTCGACATGCAGGCGGGACCACGGACGTCCAGCTGATTCCCAATGGTGTGCCGCGGTTTTTGGTTGTTTATTCCGGTTCTGTAGACGTGATGTGCATCACTTCACGACGAGTTCCATTTCGGCATCGACGTTGGGCCACCATACATAAGTTCACGTCATTGCCTTCATTTTAACGATTCCAAAGTGTGGCGAATGAGGGTGTTTAGTATTGCTTCTCGAGCCGGAGGAGGTATGACAGCTCAATTTGCCCAAACAAGCATGCCATTCACCGATTAGCAGAGAGTTCATTTCGACGGTAATAATATGGATGCAATTCGCTTGATTTTGGAAATTTGCATTGCTTATCTTTGCTCCAGCGCGATGTACTAGATTGAAGTAATAAGCATCAAGAGAGATCGAACGGCGAAGCATTTGATTCGATATTACGTGGGCGATGATCTGTGACCAGCGTGAATGAACGGCCATATATTACAGAATTTTTTGTCTCCGGCAACGAGAGTCACTGCTTCTCTGTCGATTTGCGAGTAGTTCCTTTCGGCCGTAGAGAGTGTTCGTGATTTACACTAATAATTCAGTCTTCCCATTAAATGTTGGATGCCACTAAGACCCTCTTAAGTGCTAAGTTCCTTAAAAAAAAAAACCTTTGATTGAGACCTGCTCCGAGACCATAAGGTGATGCGTAGCATGTTGACACGTCGTCTAACATGTGACGTTTCTGCGAAAATTACTTTATGTGGGGAAAATGCACTGTAGAAGTTAATTAGGCCCAGAAATGCCTTCTTGTCTCTCTGTACAGGTGGACTATGCATGGACGACCAGGTCGACGACTTTAAATCTCAAGAGTTCCACGGATCGTACGTCAAATCGACGCAATCGCAGTCCAGCCTTGTCGAAACAGAACAACACCTCATTAAGCCTTATTGCCAACTCCTCTTCTGACTTTCCCATAACGATGGTATCGTCGAAAATGGCAAGACTTCAGGAATATTTTTAAGAATATTTTCCATGCAGCTTTGGAAATTTCCCGGCGCTGAGGAGATGCCAACTTGAAACCGGGTTACCTGTTTACGCACCCTGTGCGTAAGTATTGTTTGAAGTAGCGCTGAACGTTCATCGATCATCAACTGCAGGTACGCTTGTGCCAAATCAATCTAAGCAAAGATTGATCCAACTTCAATGGACGTCAGTAGTGTATTGACCGCTGGAATTTGCTGGCAATGTTGTTGTACTGCTCGATTTAACGTAGTCCCCACATATCTAATAGAGCCATCCTTCTTAAGGACAGGCACTGTAGGCTCTAGAACGCCTTGACTGCGCAAACGATCGATTCGATTTATTCCTCGTATAGACCCTTTGATGGCAAAGGGTATACACCGTGTGTGGTAGCCTTACTGGTGGTGTTTTTGAATCGACATATAAGGACACTGGTGATCCGGTGGAACGACGAGTTCAGCTGAGAATTAGTGCTTAAACTTACTCAATATTGCTTCCACCCTGATTATGCAGTTGTTGGGATAAATACGATGATAATAACGGGAAAATTGTCAATCTTTCGCTGGGATCTTGTTACGGTGATAGTCATTTAGATCCAAGTCACCCTTGGAGAGATCTTGGATTCCTTTAGGTCAGATATGGTTGAACGCCTGGCCACAGGCGGCCCTTAATCCACTTCGAATATGCATTTACGATCGTTGATGGCGACGGAGATTGATTTTTTTTAGCGTAGCGTTAGCGCTACGGCAGACTCGCTGAAGAAGACCCTTTGGCTCACAGGAATGGCAAGCAGTTTCCCGATGTAGACACTGCTTTCGATAATGTTGACCTCCAGGAAACAGTTTGACGAGAATGACTCACACTTACATCATAGTGAACTTCGCTGGCATGTCTTACAGCCATAGCACTAATTGATGCAGGTTCACTTGCCATGGCCCTGCCAAGAAATTTTTTGCAAGCTTCCATCCTTCATGTCGCATATAAAGCGGTCGCGCAATATGCAGTCCCAGGCTGTACCAAACTTGCTGTCCACTGCAAATGCACGTAGCGCTACCATATAGTTGCTGACGGATTCGTCCGGATGTTGATCTGGCCATGGAGACAAATGGTAGGTTAGTATCGCGTTAATTTCCATTAAATTCCATTCGCTCCTCTGTTTGGGTGGTCCCAATGATGTCAATAGATCATAAAGCGGTGCGCCAGCCAAGGTGAGAAAAGCGGCTTATTTACACTCTTCCTCTTTGACATCATTGTCCAGCAAGAACAATTTAAAACGCTCCATATATGATGTCAGGCTACCAACTCCGGCCATTATAACTCGCGGTGCATTATTAGCACTCACTGGCAGATTATTTTTAGCCGTTTTTATTTCTGTTTTTACGATGATCGCGGAACATTCACTAGCAGCTTCAATGCGCATTTGACACAAGAACAACACAACTGGTGATTTGCGTGTACAACTGTTCCTATGCACGAGGATTCCCAGTTGAAATGTAAGGGAACGCGTACGATGTGCGCTGTTGTTCTTTTCGCGTGACAGTTCTTCACTAACCGTTTTCGTATTCGTACAATTAACTGAGCTCTACATGCTTTATTATTATTAAAGGTATGCATGTACTGAGACCTGTCTCACGCAACCTGATACACTCGTATATGATGTACCTATATATGCGCATGGGAGTGTGTCTAATTACATCACATCCTGGTCGTCGATTTTGAATATGCGCGAGCTACTGTTAAAACAACTTTTTATTAATTAATCAAGTACAAGTGTACGAGTATATGTATTGGCATTGTAAAATGCGGAAGGAGTTGATCTTTCAAAACGACACGTCCTTGTTGATGTCTACGAGCTGACTGACTGGCTGCACTTTTAACGGATGCTAAAAGTGCAGGTTCCAGGGAGCGGAATGCTGGCTCCCCTATTAATTATGCTGTATATAGTGGAGTTAAATGAGTTGATGGTCCCGTTCTACAGTCGAAGAGCAGGAATGTAGGTCCGGGTACATAATAAAAGCAGCATGCATGAAATTATTTATAAAAATGAAAAAGAGTGCCAGAGATAGAGCGGAGCAATACGCCACGCCAACTTTTATTTTATGCTTATCGGACGTTGACGCCTTTCAAGACAGCTTCAATCAAACGTTCCCAAAGGTAGTTTCTAATACATTGGAGAAGAGATCCGTCAATCCCAAATGCAGCATGCCTTTCGACAAAAGAGCGTTATGAAAAACTTTGTCAAATTGCTTTTCCCAAGACCGGTGTACATTTTGGTTACGTTCTTCTTTTATACTGCCGGCCATTGGGAAGTTTTCGTGCCTCGAAATATTTCGCGTACTCGCGGGTTATCAGTAATTTATTCGGTAAGATTTCGTTAGAATAGGATCGATGAAAGGCTTACGCAGTGGTTTTGGTGGCGTGTAAGAACACATTTTCAGAAGAAGGGGATATATACCATCTAGGACATGTGGCTATCTGTATTTAGATCTTTAAGTGCTCTTCCTACTAACACGAGTGCGAAAGTGAACTCGTCCCAATAGTCGACAAGGTTTAATATAGATGAAGACACGTTGAATTGCTCTGCTTAGCGTTACCACATGACAAGGTTCCACTCTCTTCTTAATAGACGTAGATATTTGGGATTTAAGATAAATCGTAAGCTACTCTTGAAAAAATACGGACGCAACAGATCGTGCTGGCTATAAATATCCAGTTTAAGGTTAATGAAAAAATTCTACGCGCGATCTATGGGTAGACTGAAAACTTCTCCGGCCCCACAGCAAACTTTCAACTTAGTCCAAATCGTTGATAGACAGCTGTCAATCAGCTCAGCAGTATGTCAGATAATTTTCCAAGAATGAAGACAGCAAAGCACTGTTCGCTTCAGAATACACTGAACGCAGCGACATATTTCCAAGTTCTTAGAAAGTCTACTTTAAAAAAATAGTTTCAATGTAGGCCGTGATCACGCAGATTAGATACAATGCAAGATGTTTTACAGCGTAGTGCTTTTAGTACTTATGGATGGGTCTTAAGCGTTTTGGTCGTTTGTCAAAAACATCAGAAATTCTGAGTCTTCCTCCATCCCAACGCTCATTTACAATGACATTCCAGCTGTCAGCTCTTTGTACAAGGCCAACCGGCATGCTGCACACTTTGCGGCTAGCTCAACACTCCCAGATTGTGCTTTTTCCCCGCCTACACTTGAGTGCGTCGAATCTTCAACGGGGCGAATCCACTTTCGTACTCATGTAGTAACAAGAGTACTTAAAGATCTCAACATAAATAACTCCGCTGGTCCAGATGATATATCTCCTCTTCTTCTGAAGAGGAGGTGTTTCTCGGTGGAAAAACCGCTGCGTAAGCTTTTTCACCTATCCTACTCTTTAGGACTCTTTTCGAGCAAAAGGAAAACAGAATTTGTCCAGCCCGTCCCTAAAAAAGGCGAATCTTCTTCTCTCTCCTCCAACAAACCCATTGCGCTTACGTCCCTTCTCTTCAAGCTCATGGAAACGCTGATAAACCGTCAGCTCATGAAATAGCTCGAAACACGAATACTTATCAATTACCGACCGTACGGTTTTCGTAGCAACAGGTCCACTGGTGATTTGATGGCATGTCTCCCCGACAAGTGGAATAAGTGCAATCTGGCGAAAGCAAGATAGTTGCACTTGATATTTCTAAGGCATTTGGCAGAGTTTGGCACCAGGCTCTTTTGTCGAAAATGCACGCTTTTGGGATCGACGACTCTCTTCTTCAATGGATTAGAAATTACCTTCCGGAACGTTCAATTCAAGTTGTCCTGGACGGTTTCAAGTCTGATATTCACAAAATAAATGCTGGTGTGCCTCAGGGCTCCGTTCTGTCTCCGACATTCTTTTTAATTGTTATCAATGATCTCTTGTCTGCTACTTCTAATCCAATTTATGCCTTTGCTGACGATAGTACTCTCTGCTTTTCATATTCGTTTCCGGACTCACGCCCCTGCTCTTCGGCTGTAGAACGGGAACGGCATCGTATGTTAAGCTCATTAACTCCGATATTAACAGCATAACCAATTGGGGAAATAGTGGAATTTAATGCTTCCAAAACACAATGCTGTCTGCTGTCATTGAAGCGAAATTTAAACACCCAGCCATTATCCATGAATGGCACTTGGATCGTCGAAACTGAAAAACTATACATTCTCGGTATGTGTGTCAACGACAACCTACTTTGGAATGACCACATATTCGATGTCGCCAAAAATGCTGCGAAATGTTTAGGTTTCCTCAAGCGATGTAAGAAATATTTCATATCCGCCCAAAATTGGAGTACAATGCCCACATCTGGTCAGGTGCCCCTAAGACCTTCTTGCACTTGCTAGATAGGATCCAAAATCGTGCGATAAAACTCATGATGGCAGTATTACACAGTCACTCGAAACCTTCGAACACCGGCGTAACGTCTCCTGTCTCACCTTGTTGTATTGCTATTTTCGCCACCACTGCTCCACTGAAATTGCCTGCAGCATTCCGTCCATTCAAATTTTTAACCGTAACACCCGTCTCGCTATGAATGTTCATCAGTTCGTCCTCAAGCCCATCCTTGGACGTACTCTGACATGATTCTTTCCTAATATGTACAACTCGCTTATGGAATGCCCTGCCGAGCTTTTTATTTCCTAGCCAGTATAACTTGCAAACATTTAAAACCAACGCACATCGGTATCTCTCTTTTTTTCCCTCCCTAACTTCCTTTCGACTGCTATGTGCAAACATCTTGAGGGTACATAAATCCCTTGTGCGCGCGCCAATTATAAAAAAAAAAAAATAAAATAAGAAGTAAGCGCCATCATTTTTTGTAAATGCCTTGACATCCACCTTTTCTTCAGCCAACGGAAATATTATAGCGTTTCACAAATAGATGTCACTGCAATACGACTAGTTAGAGCACAATACTATAGTGACGATTGTTATCACATTATATTTTGAGAGGCAGATGAATTGCCAAATATGGCATGTTTCAAGCAGCATAATAGGATCCGGATGTGGAATCTAAGATAGTGAAACACGATCCTTTTCTATCAAAAAAGTTGCAAAGTTGCTTGAAGGATATTTTGTGCTGCAAATACTATTAACAAATCCGACATTCGATAGGTTCAATCTAGCTTGCGCACGGATGGGCTAGAGAGGAATAGAAAGAAGAGAAATCAGTTTGGTACGAGATGCATCACCCTTAAAATTTTGCATATAGCCAAAACTGGATCAGGGAAGATCCAATGTACTTCTAAAGTATAAAGCCGAAACCCTTTTTACACCAACAAACGTATAAACCAGATACTATGCCAAATGATGTTAATCACAATCTAGAAGCAGGCAGAGAGATCCATTTGTCTCTCCCCAGTGGAAACAAAATGAATCTGTCTTGGCCTAAGTGCACGTTGTGTATGGCAATATATAGCTAGATACCCTCAGGTGGACTTAAAATCTCCCAAGTGATGAGTTATCGATTTAGACTTCTTGAGTTTTCCCGAGCTTGCGGAAGCATTAGAATTTGATCGACGAACAACTTTGGTTACCTAAAAATTGTCTAAGTTCGCCCTAAGTATTTCTACTGGTAAACCATAAAAACCTCTCCTGGCACTGAATTTCGGTTTAAGTACTGCTTTCAGAACTGCTTTTGAAACAGGTCAATGGAAGTCTTATTCTAAATGGAAAATTCCCTCGTCGTGGTGGAAAAATTTTGGTTTTTATCTCCATTAGGCTGCAGGCTTCCTCTTTCTATATTCTCAAAAGCGATTGTTACTCCACCACATCGTGTTTTCACATGACGGTGGCTATCTATCAGTTGTATTATTTGGAATGAATACAGAACTTATTGCTTAGACCTGTTCGTAAGAGTCTGGAGCCACGTCTTTCCCAACAAGTGTCCAGTACGGTTTTGAAGGGTTCTCTTCATCTAGTTCTTATTTGAAGTTATTTCTCTCCCTTGTAACTGGTTCTTTTTCTCAGCTTTTTTTATTTTTATTTTTTTAATTTAATCCTTTCTATCTATCGGATTACCATTTTGAGATGAAGGCGAAGGCTGTTAACGGAAGCGTTTCCCATTTTTTTGACGTTCGTTACTTGAGTGGATAAGCTTTTTCAGGTTAAGCCATTGAATTTCTCCGAAAACTTTCATCTGTGCAAAACCGAATCATAGCTGTAAATATTTCTTGGATACCCCAATATTTATTGATGCTTTCGAACGCTTTTCAAAATTACTGAAAATTAAATAACGATCGATCAGTGATGTGATGATCCGAAGGCTGGTGCTATGATCCATCAAGGTTTTTCAAGATAGTACTTGGCTGTCGGCAAGTTTAACCTGAAGATTATTTCAGGATTTTTTTAAATTTCACCCAAAAAACGCCTCAATTTTTCGGGCCCTTCCTGCCAATGGATGTGGAACTTACTGCAAATATGTTTGGTGCTTGCAGTTGCAGTAAGTCCAGCGGAATGTCATGTTTTTGCTTCAGGGAGGTGTGAGAGTACGATAATTCGACAATTTTTAATTTAGGAAATACATTTTAATTTTCTTATTCCATCTCCTGAGCTATTCCTCACCTAAAACGAAAGTAGTCTTAAGATTTCACCCATGCTGCTTGGAACTTTTATATTTATAACACCCTACATGTGTCCGGTATAAACCAATAAACAGGCTCTAACATTCCTTAGTACGTCACTCGCTTCTTGGACACCTAGTTTTGGTCTTAGCATAAATCCAGCCCAAACGGAGCTAGTTCTCTTCACTAGAAAAATCAGGATACCCTGTGTTATAGCATCTATTTAGTTAACTAAACTTTCTCGATGAGTGTTAGTGTTATGTATTTATGTACGTTTACAGGAAAAACAAACATTTCAACGCACAAATGTTACTGTAAAAAATAAAATCGAATAACGAGCGTATACTCGTTTAGTTACTATGTTAAGTGGAACCCTTTGTATCTACGACAATGGTCATGTGGAGAGTTTACTTAAAATAAGAAATTAAATGTCTGATAGATGATTGATAGAGTCTGTGAAGTAAATTTAAAAGTTTTAAATTAAAGGTGGCTTCAGATTGCTGGAAGGTTTACTCGTAGTAAGTGTTGCTGGGGCAATATTCATTCCAATCTGGACACGAGGTGCCGCATATTCTTGCTTGAGTTCCTCATAAACTTTTAGATTTTGTGCATTGACGGACGGTCGTAGAAGTGATAGACCTTTTTCAAAGTATTTAGACCTAACCGCAGGATCATCAAGTATAATGTCTAGATGGTTTCGGGATTATGCGAAAGCTAACATCGCAGCTTGACGCACTAAGTCGGCTAAATCAGCCCTTATGTATGTGAAAAATCCACATATCGATCATTTCAAACATAGTGAGCCGAATTCGCCCACGTACATGTTCATCACTTCAGGTCCTTCTGGCTTCGTTTGCAATGGCGTTGCGAAGTAGAGTTTTTCAACAACCGGGTGATACACGAAGCAGTACACCCGATGGTGCAGACAGTCCTTACTTTTCTTGTTTCTCGGGGAACTTTACTGGAGGCAAAACGGCGAGTTTGGGCTCTTCTCTGATGTCGTATAAGGAGCCTATATTATCCCAGGTGACGTTAGGACTGTGATGAATTCTTCCTGCTATTCTGATGGTTTTATCACGTTGAGAGTAATACAGAAATCTGTGACTTCGTATGCATCTATCGCTGCATTGTCCTGCATATAAATCATCTCGAAAAGCGTCGGTTACGGCAATGGTTTTGCCTCCTCGCATACCTTTTCTTCGTTAAGCTCATCTACATCGATGGATTCATCATTGTCTTTTCCGTTTTTTCTTTTTCCACTGTAGCAGCATCGTTGTCTTCTACTTCCATTTTCTCTGGTTCATTTGACGCCTCGTTAACATCCGATCTTTCCGACGAATCTGCTTAGACGTGGGTGTCATGGTACTAGAGACAAACTCCTTTTCCACGTCCTTTTGAGGCTGTGTAGCATCTTTTTGAACCTCTGCAGGTGACTCTGCACAAATCCAACGCAGAATCTTTCTCAACTGTAGTAAACATTTTCGCCTTTGATGCAGAGTTGACGTCTTCTGCTTATCCTTCGTCAACCAAATCTACAATCGAGATTACATATGCATTTCCTTCATCTCCTGAAGATAACACATCGGCGCCAACATAGCCCCGCATCAACTCGGTAATTTTATCAAAATCCATTTTCGGATGCACCAACAACTCCATGCAGATGATCGTGAGGATCTCATTCCGGTCTTTGCGATCTGGAATACCGATGGCATTCGCTCATTGAATCATCTAACACGTCTGCGTATTGGAAAGAGGAACTATCATCAACCTGTTAGAAAAAGGCGTCGAGCTGGCCGTGTAAGCATCACTGGTACGCTGAGAACATCTCCAACAGCGGCTCTCTAAACTTTCCCCTTTTTGCTTTCTTTAGATTTGCTCGGCAGGTAGATTGCAATTGACTCTGCCCTAATATTGATAGACACTCAGCAACCGAAAAGGCTAATTCACGTCGAATGAAGGCAACGCAAAGTCTTCAATTCCATCTTGACATAAGGCTCTAAGACAGTTGAATGCATTGGCACAGGCGTTTTCTCTGTGGACCTTTGCAGACACAAATTCTTCATTTTACCCACTTGAAAGACCGAAGTCTAGGCTATACATGAGGCCACGGCTTGGCAAAAGTTTAATCCAATACCACCATACGATATTGCAATGTAAAGCAGTGATCAGATCCCTAACTTCGATCACCGCGAAAAGTGGTTAGAAATTTCTGCGCCTGTCTCAATGAAATGACATAAAAGTACAAGATCACACATTCATAGGTCCCGGAGCACTCGGACTTCCTAGAGAACTGCATCGGTGAGAGGCAAAAAATGAGAAGCTTGACAACTTTCAGCCACCAATGTCTTACACCAAATGAATTACACTCGCTGTCTAAGATCAGTCACATGTGGTATCAGACTAATACGGTTTATATTCGATCCTCGAACTGATCACAAGAAGAGACATCCCCAAACTCACAAACATGATTACGGGATACTGTGTCATTGTAATACGGTCGCTAATACGGTTCAGTATACCTCTCAACGATTTCCGAAGGAGCTGCAAAGATGAAGAGGAAATATAACACATGGGCTGAAAAGTCCGTTTTACAGTAAAACACAAAATTTTTGCAAAATTCAACTTTATAGTTACCTTCGAGGGCGATACACTGATTAAAACGATTTTTCAATCTTTCGATACCAGTTTTGTAGTACGATTTCGGTTTAGCTTCAAAATAGGCCTCTGTTTCGGCGATTACTTCCTCATCGGTCTTAAATCTCTTTCCGGTGAGCATTCTTTTGAGGTCTGCGAACAGGAAATAGTCGCTGGGGGCCAAATCTGGAGAATACGGTGGGTGGGGAAGCAATTCGTAGCCGAAGTCTTTCAATTTTGCCATCGTTTTCATCGGCTTGTGACACGGTGCATTGTCTTGATGAAACAGCACTTTCTTTTTCTTCAAATGCGGCCGTTTTTCTGCGATTTCGTCCTTCAAACGCTCCAACAACGCAAAGTAATAGTCGCTGTTGATAGTCTGCCCCTTTTGGAGATAGTCGATGAAAATTATTCCATGTGCATCCAAAATACGGATGCCATAACCTTGCCAGCCGTGGACGAGGTTCGTCGCCTGCTCGCCACTCAGCTGACTGCCGACTTGACTCTGGTGTGAAGTGATGGAGCCAAGTTTTCTCCATTGTCACATACCGACGCAAAAATTCGGCTTTATTGCGGTTGAACAGCTTTGAACACTCCTCTGAATCATCAACACGTTGTTGTTTTTGGTCGACTGTGAGCAAAGGCGGCACCCACTTTGAACAGAGCTTTCGCATGTCCAAATATTCGTGTATGATATATCCAACACGCTCTTTTGATATCTTCAGAGCCTCAGCTATCTCGATCAACTTCACTTTACGGTCATTCGTAATCATTTTGTGAACTTTTTTGATGTTTTCATCTGAAACAGCCTCTTTTGAACGTTCACTGCGTGCATCATCTTCGGTGCTTGTGTGACCACTTTTAAATTTTTCAATCCAGTTGCGAATGGTTCGTTCGGCTGGTGCAGAGTCCGGGTAACACTTATCAAGCCATTTCTTTGCATCGGCTGCATTTTTTCCCATCAACACACGAAATTGCTTTGAATCCATTTTTGCATCACTCGCAATGGTATATCTCGAGAACTAATCGTCCGACAGCTGTCAAATTTATGAAGGTTGGTAGTAACTGAAAATGGTATGGATTTAATTCAAGTGGTACCCTCTCTTAGAAACGGACTTTTCAGCTCATGTGTTAATCTGTGGCACACTTGCTTTACCATTGTCCTGCCTTAATCCTCATCAAAATGCCATCCCTTCCAAAATCTAAATAATCTCTGCCCTTCGAAGATCTTGAAAAATTTGTAAAGAAATTCTTTGGTTCTATGATTAACTAGGGCATCGCTTCCAAACACTTTTTCAGCGGCATGATAAGAGACATATATATAACTGCCCTCACAACTGCACCACAACGAGGACCCCTTTAACCTTACATAATCTAACTTTACGGGGTTACAGAACTTTCGAACTGTTGCAGTATGTAATCTAAGTATGGCTTAGATATAAAAGAGCACACGTTTGTTTTAAAATACAGCTTTCCAAAGGACGACAAACTGCAGGGAGTCAGTCTGATATACCTATGTAGTTCTAATTGTGTTGTTATCCTTCTTAAACATGACACTTCCAAACTGATTGCCTCTTAAAAATCGCCAACTCATTTGCTATTTTTATTCCCTTCTCTAAGACCTGAGACAGGCAGACATATCTCTGGGATATTTCCGGTAAGCTGAGACTGTAGATAACTTCCCATATTCTACCCATTGCAGAATGGCGCAGAATCACTACGTATAACCTCACTGTTCAACAACCAACCACTCCTGTAAAATTTTAAAACTGTCGCTTAAGAAATTTCTGCAACAACACCTCGATAGATACAAATATACGAAAATGGCTAAAAACACACCACAGTATCCACCAACTTTATGAAGAGTGGCGCCCGAGCATAGTTTCCTGGTAGTTTTACGAGTATGTTTCCGCAATTTCCAACTACCATCCATTTGAAGTGACTCATATCTCACAATACACTTGCAGCAAATTAGATAAAACAAAAACTAGGTACCCAAACTTATGGTACTCTTTGGCCTTTTTATACTTTGAAAACTTATTGCGAAACACATACATACTCGTACATACGTACTCGTACGAGTTCTGTTGAAAATTTTCAGAATTTTTCCGAACTGAGATAATGTTAATTGCTACCAACTATCTACGTGTAACTAGGTACCTCCCTATGAACACCATTCATTGCCAGAATAACCTTGTTAAACTTTCAAACTCTGGTAAATCATTAAAAGCACACAAAATCGACCAAGAAAGTAACCATGAAAAACGAAGAAATAAAGAAAATTCTGAACAAAAATCATCACCCCTCCCCCCACCTTCCATATGTATGTAAACGAACTTATGTATCTACTCGTATCCCAGATTCATGTGAGGGGATTTTGTTAATTCCCATTCCACTCCTCATCAATAGCAATAGCACGAACAAAGAAAACAAACTTTGATTGCCACAAATCCATAATACACCACCAAACTATACTACCGCAATCCAATGTTGAAGGTCAAAATCGTACAAAAACCTCCTTCCTACAAGTCAAATTGTAGCAATAAGTCAACCGGCGCCAAAATATTAGCATAGGGCCCTGTTTTCAAAACGAAAAGTTCCTTTCCTTTATTACCAATACTTGGAAACTTGTTACCATAGAGAAGTAAAAAACGAAAGAATTACAATTTTCGAAGCGCCTACAATCCATCAAACTTAACCTCCATTGAAGGATATAAAATTGACTGCACTAAAGATAACTAAGTGGGGAGTTTGGATATACGTACCTACACTCGTACAAACTTGTAGGTATTTCAGTTGTTGAAGGATAGGACAAATGCATCTACTCGTATCTAGGTAAATCTAATCCTGGATGTGCATGAAAAGCACAGAAAATCAGATCGTTGCTGGTACTCGTATTTACTCATTCGTCACGTGTCTTCACCGGGAAAGGGAACAAATGCAGTTATTCTCTCTTTGGCCAAGTTCGAACAGAACCATGTGATGGGGTAAGGACCAGACGCTTTATGAATGTGTCCTCGTCGAAAAAAAATTGAAATAAAAGTATCATAAAAGAAACTATGTAGGTACTCCTTGTTGTCGGTTTGTTTGCAAAATCACGATGGAAAATGCCAAGAATCACAGGACTCTCGGGTGAATAGTGAAAATAGTTCCCAAACGACTTCCTTGCCGTCTGGTTTCAGTTACCGAATTCGTTAACGTTTTTCCCACTTTGATAATCCTCTTTATCTCTCTTTTTCTCTGGCTCTCTGTTAAGAGAAGTACGTTATGCCATTTGGTTAAAATTCGAAAAACGAATAATAAGCGCAGTTAAGATACAACAGTGAATTTTTATTCGCATGTCCTTTTAAGTAAATTTACCGCGGCACATACTTGGATTGTATGTAGGTATATTCGTACATGCGGCCACCGTGACTAAAGGAAACAACACGGGATCATAATCATTTGCTAAAACTAACAGAGCACGAACACAACGAATACAAAACGACGCGAAATTTCAACATTCCATACGAATAAGAATATACGAGTACGTACATCCAACTACACAATCCCATCAACATTGGCTTTTGTCGTCGACGTTGTCGTCCTTTTCCCCATAGTCATCGTAGCCTTAGTCGTTGTCGTTGTCGCTGTCGTTGTTGTTCGCGTCTTCGTCGTCGTCTTTGTCGTTGTGTCGTATCCATCGCCGTCGTTGTTGTCGTCTTCTTCGTCCTCGTCCTCGTCCACGTCCACGTCCACGTCCACGTCGTCGTCATCATCATCGTCATCGCTGCCATTTACCATGAAAAACTAAACCATACCATAACACTCATACTTGTACAATGTCATAAGGATTGAAAGAAACCCCCCAGCCCACACCCAATATAATAGGTACCTACCCGTGTACAACAGGACACGACCCAAGTATCTAGCTCCACAATACCAAACACTCTGCCATCCTGTGTCGACTACTTCGAGCTACTACGTACGGAATACGGATACACCAATCGAGCAAGCACTACCATCAGCAGCACCAAAAGCAGAAACAGAGCCAGAACCAGAAGCAGAAGCCGAAGCCGAAGCAGAAGCAGAAGCAGAAGCAGAAGCAGCAGCAGTAGCAGCAGCAGAACCAACAACCAGCAACCAGCAGCCACGGCGACGAACAGCACAAGAACAAAACACACAACCAGCAAAAGGACGAAAGGAGAAAAAAAATAAAAAAAAATAAAAAAAAAACAAGGAAAAAACGAAAAAAAGAAAAAAAAGCAAAACAACAAAAAAGGATATGAGTATATTTCGAATTCGGTTGCTCCACTTGACTAACGATATTTCAGTTAGTTAGTTGATGGTTACGAAACGTCGTTACAAGTAACCAAAGATACACAGTTAAATGTAGAATTTTTCAAAAAACACCTAAAACCAAAAAAAGGACAATAGTAGAAATAGTTTTTTTTTTTGTTTTTTTTTCCGTTTTTTTGTTTTGTTTGATCAAAAGGATAATTAAAAGGCGGGGAGTGATGTCAACTAACTACTCGATGTGTGTGTTTTCTTCAAATGAATTTCGAAATGAACTCCCCATAAAGTGTGTACGAAGGAAGTGAAAGTGAAAGTGGATTCTGATGTTTTTTTTTGAAAAGAGTTTTTTTTTTTTTTTGGGGTTTTTAGACAAAATGTCATGACCATCATTTTTGAAAGCACAATTTTCGAAGATTTTTTCAGTAGTTTTATGCAGTACGAGTAGTTTGATAAATATTTTTTGGCCATTTTTGAAATTTGCAACAGTTGCTTGCGCGCGTCCAATTTGTATGCAATTTTTTTTTTTTGTCGAATCTTATAGATGCTTAGTATTAAATACTCGCTTAATAGTGTTCAAAAAAGAAAAAAAACTAACCCCAACTGTGATAAACTAGTGGCTTTCCAAGTATTTTGGAGCAACATTTTGTGTTTAGTGTTTTTTTTTGCTTAAAGCAAATTTTTTCTAGTGATAAGTGAAAGTGACAAGTAACAAGTGAATCGTTAGTCGTGACTAGTGACTAGTGACTATTGACAAGTAACTATTGAGTGGTGAGATAGAAAAAATGGGTGCACCAGGATGTGGATCTTGTGAATGTTGCAGCAGTTGCACTTCAAAAGCAGCAACCAGTCATAGGCATGTGCGCCAGCAGCAACCTGCAGCAGCAGTTGGTGGAGCAGAAATACAACAACAACAGCAGCAACAACCACCACCACCACAACCACCACCACCACCTGCACTAGCTGCAGCAGCAGCAGCAGCAGCAGTCAATACCAGTGATGACCAACAAAATAATAATGCTGACGTTGTTGGTTCTCAACATATCCCAGTTCAAATGCAACAACACCAATTGCAACACCAACAGCAACAACAACAACAACAACATCAATTAAGTGAAACAAATCTGCTAAATAATAACCATATCTATGTGAATCCAAATTCGTATGACCTCAACACAAATATTAGCACTACCACCAATATACCGATTATCATAGATGAAAATCAGTTGAACAATAATCACCTTAGCCGTCAATTGACTTCGACCACCTTGAATACACTAAATACATATCTATTCCCTTGTGAGAGGGGTGGCACTGGAAGCATTGCAACAGACCTTGACAGCAATTTTAGCCAACTAGATGGATGGGCCTGCGGTGGTGGTGGTGGTGGTGATGGTAGTGCCGGAGGTGGCAGTGGTGCCGATTTGGCTCGTGGGGGTGGTAAAAAGAGGCGCAGACTTTTTGGCACCACAGCTGGTCGAAGAAAGAGCGCCATAACTGGTAAACAAACCACCATTAAAGAACAAGAGATTAAAGAGAAAAAGGCGGCAAAGAAATCGTCTGGACCACCCAGTAATGTTCGGGCACAGGCCGGAAAGCAAATGGACGATCCACTAATGCAGAGACCTAGGCGACACAAATCATCATCCTCAACAAAGACAAAGGACGCCATGGAAAAGTATTCAAATATAAATTTTATCACTATACTATATACCAACATTCATACATATCTATCTTTGCACCTATATATCCGTAGTTTGTAGTCAGAAATGCCGAGTCTGTGTCATGTATATCTGAAAGATACATTTGACATAGAAAACTATTTGAATTTTCATTCTCAGTTGTATCGGCCATATCTAATTGTTATATTCACTTTTGTTTTTCTTTCTCTCTCTCTTGCACAAATTAATTGTCCTGACAGACTGTCATTTTCATTTCATCTGATTATCATTATTATTTTTTTTTTTTTTTTAATTTTTTTGGTTATGTAATCATTTTTACGCAGAGAGCTTATCGATGACCTTCTTATGCTTTATAGACAGAGGCTATTTCACGGATTTTATCTTTTGAATAATTGAACGCATAAACCAGCGCGGTTTTATAAAAGGACGACACATTGTGCTAGATTGTGTACGAGTAGAGTTGGAATGCGTTTCGCACAACGCCAGGATCGATAGAATCGATCTAATAATAGTAACAGACAAAAAGACGCCAAGGTATCAAATGATATCCTATACACTGTTTTTTTTTTTTTTTTTGTTTTTTTTTTTTAGTATTTGATGTTTGTTTTTGTACTTTTACTAGACATGTGTACACGCACGCGACACAATGACTCGTAGATACATATTCGTTTGTGTATGTGTGATGTTGTTAGACGGTAGCTAAGTATGATAGTTTTTATTTTCAGCTTGTTTTTCTATTTTTTTTTTTTGTTTTTTTTTTTTCTTATATATGTCGTGGGAGTTATTTATGGTCCTTTGATTTCGGTGGCACAATTTAGCGAGGATTGCTTTGACATGTGAAAGTGATAAAAGATGGATTTTGGTAGAATGGTTTGCTTTGATTTTTAGTAGTATCTAGTAGAAGTTGGGGAAGTTTCAAAGTAGAAGAAGGGCCATATATGGC
Source organism: Volucella zonaria (assembly GCA_963966105.1). Lineage (NCBI taxonomy): Eukaryota > Metazoa > Arthropoda > Insecta > Diptera > Syrphidae > Volucella > Volucella zonaria. The sequence continues at coordinate 118,981,102 of OZ014532.1, forward strand.
CAAATTTGTCATGCCTTAAATGTGATGAATTTTTTTTTTATGACTAAATGTTGTTTTTTTTTTTTCTTTAATTTAAAAGGTCAATTAATGGCATTAAGGCTTAACAGAGGATCATCTAGCTGACTTGACAGTTTTTGTCACTTATCAATTTCTATCTATCTATCAATTTTTAGGGCGACACACAGTGGGGCAGAATGCCCTAAAATGTCGTATCAAAGCATCCGTTACAGCTAAGAACCTGAAATTTTGCAGAATAGCTTTTGAGACCTAAAATGCACTAAAATGCCCTCTTTTCTGAAATGGGCCTATTTGTCAATATTAAAAACTTAAAGAAGATTTATTGAAGATCTAATTTTTATAAGCTACACTTATCTTCCCCACTTCCCCACTTTTACGCCCACTTTTATCGTGAAGAAAAACAAATTAGTAAAACCATTTTTTAAACTGTTCATAGCTATTTATTGAGACTTATAAATTAACAAAAAAACATTTAAATTAAATTTGTCCATTAAATACAAAACAAAACTAAAAATTGTTATTACATCCTTAGATATCATTACTATCATCACTGTCATCATTATTATTATCAGACTCATCAGACTCAGGAAAAGCATTTAATTCCTGGGCACTTGGCGGTTTTAGCAAGTTGAGTGCTTCTTTGGGAAAAGACTGGAATTTTTTTTTATGCAATTTTTACTTAGATGTTATACTAGATGGAGTGAAAAGTGACATCCTTGACCGCCAGAATGCGCTGCTACTGCAAAAAAGATTATGGTGCCTTGAAGCCCTTTCATATTTAGGCAGATATGTCAAATTTCAGTGCGATACTGTCTTTAGTTTTGTTTTGACAGCTGATTGTTGTTGACGTGTTTGGCATCATGTTGAGTATGGACAAAAACGATTTTCGTTCTCTCATAAAACATTGTTTTTTGAGTGGCAAAACGGCGAAGGAAACAAAAGAAAGTTGTATAAATATTATGGGGCTAATGCTCCGTCAGATTACACCGTCAAATTTTGGTTTCGAGAGTTTCGTGGTGGCCGCAACTCCACTACCGATCAAGTCCGCAGCGGCAGACCCTCCGATGCGGTTACAGAGGACAATGTCAAAAAAATACATGAAATGGTGTTGGCTGACCGGAAAGTGAAGGTGCGCGAGCTAGCAGATACCACAAAGATTAGTACTGAGCTCACACGCCATATTTTGGGCAATATTCGCATATGAAAAAGTTATCCTGCCGCTGGGTGTCGCGCGTGCTCACTCCTGACCAAAAACACGAACGCGAGAGCACTACGAAAGAGTGTTTGGACTTGCTGATGCGGAATCAGGCGGACTTTTGGCGTCGATTGGTAAATCGATTTGGATCCGTCGGACTATAATCTCTTCCCAAACCTCAAAAGATGGCTCATCAATAAAAAATTCAGCTCACGCGAGGAAATCATCGACGCCACGGAGGAGTATTTTGCAGACCTTCTGGAAAATTACTTTTCGGACGGGATCAAGAAGTTGGAAAATCGCTGGAATAAGTGTATCAAACTAAAAGGGGACTATATTGAATAATATAAAAAAAAACATTTTGAAAAAAAAATTTTTAATTCCCAAGGAGATCACTTTTCACTCCATCTAGTAATGGAATCCGAGCTCAGTAAAAAGAAATTAAATACATCTTAATTCGTTTTTGCACGGCTTGATTTTCTTGAGAAGTTCTTGCGGAAATTTTTAAAATCTTTGTTGTGCGCTTCTTGTGCTTCCTCCGAAAGTTGGCCGATCGGCAACAGTGCAGATGATATAATTTCTCGGCCATGAATATATGAAAAATATTTGTGCAAAGTTGGAGGCATATGATACCAGGGATATTTATTGACGAAGCATCTCGTTGTGTCATGTGCAAATTCCCTGAACTTTTCTAAATTAATTTCATATCCACTGGCAACTACAGAACGTCTCTTGATTTTTAACGTAAACCACCTGTCATGTAGACCTTATGTTTACGGGATGCCCATACATCCATAGAGAGCAAGGGTACGCCTTGCCATCGCTCTCCGTCAATTATTTGATACCAATTCGGAACTGTGTTGGAGGCACAAGTTCCACCCTTGGTATGAGTCGAGGCCGACCTAAAACCTCTTACTGTTCTTAGGGTCACAGCACCCAGTACTTATTTGCTACTCTACAATGGGCTAAACCAAAAAGGAAACCCGTACCCGCGATTTGGGTTTAAACCACAGCCACCATGACGCTCCCACAAGGGGGCCTACCTCTAACAAGTCAGGCCCGGACCGAAATCCGGCGGGCTCCTGTCTCCCATGGTACCGTGATTTAAGTCCTGGCATGGTGGTCCAGCCGCCAACAAGACCTATGACCGGCAACTTGTAACTGGTCAAATCGTAGCAACCATTCAGAGGTAATATCTGAAGATGTTTACAAAGGCGAAGCTTTGATAATTGGGCGGGGGCCCGGCAACTAAGTACAATCATTATTGTGTGCATTTTTTTTTTATAAGTTCTATGTCTATTTGTGTTTTTTCGGCTGATAGTTCAGGGTTTTGGAAAAACCGCCTTGCCGTGTTTCCATCGTTCGTGTTACCAAATCCCGGTTTTGGTTTACCGATAATTAATCCACATCGTTCTTGGAATTCCCTTTGAATTCGGGCCTTATTTGCCACTTTCGCGAACTTGCCATTTTTTAATGGGTAATTTGTATGCTAAATACAGAAGGCGTTCAAACCATATCCAACCATGTAACACGCATTCCAAAATCTAAGCATTCTGTTTTTACTGGTCGATTTTGTTGAATTCCTTCGAAGTTGTCCCACAGAAATAACATTTTTGGGTTGAAGTGATTTCAGTTAAAGCATTACAAACTTTTCCATCTTTACAGACTTTACAGACCTGTTACCGATCACTACGGAAGTTTTTTGAAGTTGACTCTTTAATATATTACAATTTTAAAGGCCAGCAATAATTCGTGGAAGCTGGACGAGGGTTTTGCCAGATTATATGTTCACCACTTATAAGTCGAATGGGGACTAAACAGGTTATGAAAACAGCGGAATCGTCTGCTTCTGGTCCGTAAAAAGCTTGTTCATAGGAACTATGTCTCGAGCTACCATAGAAAACCTGGTTTGATATTAAGGAACATTTCTCAAGTTCTTCATCTTCTAACATCCAACATCGAAAGTAATCTTTTCGATGTAATGCCAAGCAAAATTTGAAGACTGACTTCGGCACATTTAGCTGTGATTTTCATCACATCTTTGTTGGGATAGCAATCTTTCTTTGCATTCTGCACAACTTTGTACCATGTAAATTTTTCAGGAACACTCATTCTTATCACATTATATTGGTGTCGTGACAGTTGCGCTGCGACTAATACTATCAAAGTATCTTCTCCAGTCATACAACTTCTCTCCTGGGACTTTTTAAACATTTTTCTGTATTTTTAAGCTCTATTGGGGCTTACAGTTGCTTCTTGTAGGAATTTAATGGGTAATTTAGGAATTTGGAGGCTTGAATCTTTCCGGAAGGTCTTACTCTCATTTGGGTAGCATAATTGAGGACATTAACAGGTACCGAGTCTCTCAAGTCTTGCGTTTTGACCCTTTTTGTTCGTTTGGAAGAAGTATAAAAACTCACTTCTTGACGACTACGTGTTTTTGTTGAATCTGGTGACCTATAGAATGCAATAGAACTGTTTGGCCGTTTTTCATTAGCTTAAAAATTTTTTCCTCGATTCTGCAAACTTTGAGCCGCCTTGTCTTGAAATCAGTTTTCAAATGCGAGAGTGTTTTCTTTACAACTTGTATTTAGGTATTTTCAGTGCTTTTGTAATTTTACTAAGTTCTTCATTTAAGAAATTGAACTGTTCTTCAACAATTACACTCCCAGAACTTATCATCTTACCAACTAGTTCACTTCTTGCCAAAAGAATGAAATTTGAAGAAAGTCCTAAACAACGAAAAAATTGTATAAACTGAAGTCACCATACAAAAATCCAAATATCACGAAAAGTGCAGAAAAGTACAGGATTTTTTGACTGAAATACAAAATACACATCACGCACATTTAAATGACACAAAAATAAAAACTCGAACGAACCCGGAACCCAATAAAAAGTCTACGGGATTTAGGAAATCCTTAAAAATACACTTTTTTAAAAACTGACCACAGGACATCACCTCTATTTTATAAATTTGTTTGTTTTTTTTTTTTTTTTGTGCCTTACACATTGTTACATACCCGAAGTTGAAGGCTCCATACCAAGATTTCAAAATTATTTGCAGATTAACAAAAATTCGGACTTCATACAAAAAAGACAAAACACCAATTTTTTTTCTGAGCCAACTGAGAAAAAATCAAGCTTCAACTAAGCTGCGCTGTGATGAATTAATTAGATAAGTCTAAAAAGAATTTACTTGCATTTTATAATAATGTGGATACTACATGATCGAAAACTAAAAAAAAATATAGATATTCTCAATTTAGTAATTTGAATTAATGTCAGCTTTTGGGCCACTTTGCCCCACTGTGCGACGTCGAGCAACAATGACAAGTCACATTTACAGTGTATTGACTGTAGAACGGGAGCGTTCCTTGATTTCACACAGCCCCACACGAAACAGACTGTAGATGCCAGACCGCATAATCTTGTTGAGTGATCTGCTTCCCAAAGTCAATTCATCTTTACAGTTTGATTTCGTACTTTTGGTCAGGATAGATGTTTTCTATGGAACAATGTCATTCACATTTTTAAACATAACTTCATTGATCAAAGGCCCCATTGAGTGTAGAATAGGTCAGGCTCACTTTTTGGATTATACGTATAAGTCGGCCGGTCAGAATCTGGATTAGAGAACTGTTTTGGACCCGTAAAAAAAAAAATTATAAAAAAATGGATCAACACAAACTAACAGAATCCTCTCGGTGAAGAGAATTTTTTATTTTTTTTTCTGTATGTTTCCTTTGCGGAATATTACTTTTACCGCCAGCACACTAAAGTGTTTAGCAGAATAATAGCGCCCCGTCACGACCCCAGAGTGTCTCTCGTGTTGTAAAGCTTCATTAAATGAATATACGAGTACATTCATGGGAGCAACAATACGTCTTGCCATCGCTCTTCGTCAATCCCTTTGCTATCAAAGCGGAAGTGTGTTGAGGGTACAGCTTCACCCTCGGTAGGAGTCGAGGCTTACCCATTAACCTCAGCATCAGTACTTTTTGCAACTCTCCATCGGGTCGAAACCAACTGGAAGACCCTCCGTTTTAGGATTTAAACCCCAGCCACCGAGACGCTCTCATTAAGGAGCCAATACCTAACAAGTCAGGCCCGCACAGAAGAGCGGGAACCCTAACTCCCACGGTACGTAGTCCCTGGTGTGGACTACCGGTGGTCTTGTCACTCAACAGGACCTATGATCGGCGGCTTGTAACTGGTTATATACTAGCAACCTTCGGCGGCGTTAAGTTCTGCAAACTGTTGTGATAAAACCGCTATTCGCTCAACCCTTTCTTTTTATTAGACAGGGAAGAAGCCTGATAATTGGGCGAGGGCCTTGTTACAACACCTTTGAGCGGCGTTTCGTACTGCGAGACAGCAGGGGACCTCTTAGAGACGTCGGGAAGCATTCGTTTGGTTTTCCGGCAACCTGGAGGGTAATGCCATATGAAGTTGTACTCATATGAACCCCATCTGTCAATGGAAGGCTTAACCGAACATGCAGGCAGACCTAACGCAGGTTCGGTTTCTGAAAAACTCTCATTTAAGCCTTGGACCCAATGAAAACTCACTCCAACAGAGTTCAGTGAAATCTTGCACTAGAGAGGGGCACAGGAAGGCTTTAAGCGCAGCTTACCTTTCTCTACAGAGGCAAATGTTTCGCCACCTCCACCGATTCTTTATAACAACGTTCGTTGTCACCCGGATTGCTTATATTTCCGCATGGAAGATAGGTGCAAGTTTTTCTTACGAGAACTAACATCTAACATTGTCGTCCTCCAGATAAATTCGTTCCGCACCCATCCTTAAAGACCCGACCACACTCTTTTCCTAGCTCAGGTTCGGGGCGAAAGCATTCCTGTCGATTTCGCATCTTTTCCACAGAAGGAGTTCTGATGCCTATGTATCAGATGGCATATCTATAAGACAGGGGCCAAAAGGGAGTGAGCGCACGAGGTCATCAAACTCCAGTGCGTGTTTTATCAAAGCCCACTTCTCTTTAAACGGAAGATGGCTTCGAGAATGCAGCCCATGATATGAATATCAATATCATCAGTGCGTCCAGGGCAGAGCCAGGAGTGTTCCAGCAGAGATGCTTGGCGAGCAGCCAGCCAGCTCAACTCCTAGACAGCTGTCTTCTATTTCGCCTGCGGAGTTGGTTGGTAGGTTTAGTTTTCCCTCGTTCCATCGACCATTTGGATTAGATTCAAGAAGTTACCGAAACATCGGTGTTCATATGTTCTGACCATCTTACAACCGTTGAATATGTTGATGTCAGATAGGAATGGAGTTTGAGTGAAAGTTTTTTATTCATTACTATGAATTCCTGGGGTTAAGTTTTGAACACATTTTAGGGCACATAGCTTCGTCAACTTTTCGACGAAGCGCATTATGCCGGTCAAATTTTGTGATAATTTTTCGAGCTTTTTGTACTCCATCTCACCAAAAACGTGCTGAATAGTTTGCGGCTCATCAACGTACATCACAAACTTTCTAAAGCTTTATGAGAAGTAATCGAGTTGCGTCAAAACGCGCGATTTCGGTGTAATTTACTAGTCCGTTTCGCGATATAACGTCGCAGTTGAATTGAGTACTCAGTAAGTCAGTGGTTTCATGGGACGTATGGGACCTGTCGTCAGCTTACTAGAAATAAATGTCATCTGGAACAATTTCGTTTATATTTTTGAAGAAATAATCTGTTAACATAGGCTACTGACTTTAATGAGAGTATTACTACAAGCAAGTACAAGGTGGGGCAAAAGTAATGTCATAATGTGGATATGGCATAATTTTTGAAAATTAGTTGGCAACAAGCATGGGAGCGATATACACCTGAAGAACGCGGAATTGTTGTTACTGACTGACTGTTTCGTACAAACTGGGTCCACTAGAGACGTCGCAAGAACTGGTCAGCCCCGTATTGCTCGTTCGACGGTTGTGGCCGAGGACGTCCGAGAGAGTGCACAAACATCGACGAACATCGACGAGACAACGCTGCACACAATTTAGCATCAGCAGACGCTCGTTGCGTCGAATTTTAGTGAAGGACCTGATGATGTTCCCTCATAAAGTGCGAACCCTTCACCAATTGCTGCCCGCTTACTGTCAAATGAGGTTAACTTACTCCCATGCTCTGTTAAACCCGGTGCTAGAAGAGGATGATTTCGTATCCAAAATTATAATGAGCGACCAAGCTCATTTCCCCTTAAGTGTTATGTGAATACACAAAATTTGCGTTTCTGAGGCATGCAGAATCCACATGAAATGCACGAAGGCCGTGACATTTGCAATGAAAAAGTGATTGACCCTTATTTTTTGAGGACGTCAACGGCACCACCATAACCGCTACAGACAGATGTGAAACGAGTTTTCTTTTCTCAAAATTGGTTATGGCTTTATTTTGAAGCTACGTTGTGTGTGAAATAAATAAATTCAAATAGCCGCCCAGCTTCGCTGGCAGTGCTTTAAGCGGTCGGTTCAATTTTTAGTGACTCGGTTCAATATGTGCGGCGTTATTCCAGCAATAGCGTGTCGAATGTTGGTTTCGAGCTCGTCTAAAGTGGTGACGAGCCAAATTTCTCCTTCACAACTTCAAGCATAGCGTCGCTGTCTGGCATGTAGCATCGTCATGCTGGAACCATAACTCGGATATATCGATGTTCTCGAGCTCTGACCACAAAAAGTCTGTTAACATCGCTCTATACCTCGCTCTATACAATGAGCTCATCCTTATTTCCTTCCTTATTTCGAAAGAAATCCGTCCGATCACGCCGCCATTTCATCAACCACAACAAATAGTCAATCTATATGGATGCATTGATACTTGGCCGAAGACTTGTGGATTGCGTTCGTTACAATAGCGGCAATTTTGCTTTTTGACATAGCTGCTGAGTCAAAAATGAACCTCGTCCTAGAGCGCCCATTTAGCAAAATCACGGCGTTATCTATGATCATGTGGCTTCAATTCTTGCGTCAGCACAATCTTATATGGATGTAGGCCAAAATCAAACCGCAAACTAAGCCATGTTGACTCTCTGGCGATGTCCAATTCAGCTGATCTGCGCCGAATCGACATTCCTGGGTCGTCTTCGATACTGGCCGCTACGGCGGCTTTTTCTTCAGATCCAAAAGACTTTTCCATGTTGCGACGAATTGCCTGCACACTGAAGCCATGATTATAACTGGGCCGTGATTTCGATAATATTTTTTAATAATCTCCGCACGTGCGGCAAGCGTAAAACAATGCATGATGGAATGGCAAACCTTACTGAATATTTTGACAGCTAGATGTCATAGGTAACTTTGACAGCTGTTGAAATATAACAATTGGAAAAACTATCATTGCTATCTGGTCACCCTATAGTACGCTTTTTTCGGTGTAATGTACCTTCATTAGTCTCTTCTGAACCTGCTTCACTCCATGAATGCTGATTTTACGGTTTTTTACGCTCAAGGGATATTAATCCTTAAAATGTTTGCACACAGAGAGAAAGAAAAGAGAACCACCGATGTACGTTGGTCTTAAATGTTTGCAAGTTGTAATGACTAGTAAATAGAGAGCTCGGCAAGGCGATATTTTATAGTATGTCCGGAAGTGGGTTTGAGAGTTACTCACGAGCATTCATGCTACTGACAATTTCGGTGGAGTACTGCTAGTAAAAATAATGATAAAACAAGATGAGGCAAAAGACATTACGTCGGTGTTCAAGCGTGTCAATGGATTGTGCAATATCGGCGTCACCTATGATTTCTATCGCACGGTTTTGAATTTTATTTAGTAAGTGCAAAGAGGTCTTGGGGGCATCTGACCAGACATGGACATTGTACCCTAATTTTGGGCAGATAAATGCCTTACATATTGAGGCCTGATCAGAGGGGTGAAATATTTCTTACATCGTTAGAGGAAGTCAAGATATTTCTCAGCATTTTTGGCGACATCGAATATGTGGTCAATTCAACGCAAGTTATCACTGTCACACCTACCGAGAATGGAAAGTTTTTCGATTTCGACAATGCAAGTGCCATTTATGGATAATTGCTGAATGTTTAAATTTTTCTTTAGACAACAATGCCTTTTGGAAGCATTAAATATTCCACTCTGTTGATAGATCCCATTCATTAAAAACGAATATATACCATTTCAAAGAAGCCCAATTCGGGAACTCCCGTCATTAGCCCTGATGGCTTTAGTTCCTGCATTAGCTAGATCTTATATGGGTGTAAGCCAAAATTTTCTATATAACATAACGGAACGACAAAGGACGCCGAATTGAAAATTTTAGATCTCCCTTTCCCACGGGTTGTTGGCCTTGAGTCATGCGTAGTACGGAGTGTGGAACTCATTTGATCGATTTTGAGGACCAACACAATCACGTTTTCAAAATAAGTTTGAATAATACAGAAGCGTTTACCTTATGTAAGCTTATTCATAATGATTTTTCAAGCATTGTCAAAGAACTGTCAAAAATGACAGCAAGGTTCGAGAGTGGCCATTTTTATTTGGAAGCAGCCAAGGATACTTTTATTCCTCTGGGTAAGAGGAATGTCAATATCACGTCCTGAGTTGGAAAAGATTTTGCAGGTAGCGTTGACTTGTGAGTTTCCAATAATATTTTCTAGAATGAAGTGACCAAAGTCGGTTGACAGTTCAGCGTTTGTATAATACTAATCCCCTCCTGACATCACAGTTAACCATTGTCTTTCTACACAGACAATCTTTACTGAGATGTCGAACCTTGGTATGGGCCTGTATCAATCCTGTTGTAGGCGGCCGGGAAGTCCTAGGTTTCCTTTAAGATATTTTGTAGAATATACATGTGTTTGACCTGAAACTGAAGTTATAAGGTCAATAGGTTGGTTGAGAGGGCTTCAGGCAGTGTGTAATTTTGCAGATTGAATTATGGTAGCAACTGATTCTTCTTTGGTTTTTTTACCTGCGACAGGTCTGCTTTTCTTGTGGCTCTGTTAAACGAATCTTTTTTAAAATTCTCAGTATCGACTGTAAATCTACTAGTTAGCCTCCTTAACTATCTCCAGAGAGTTCAGTTTGGTTTTGGAATTCATTTTTACGTAGAGCTTACGAGCTGTTTCCATTTTCTTCTCCAAATCCGCTATATGAACATATGCTTGCTGCTTTGCAGTTTTATCTCACGATATTCGCTGTGACCACATCAGGGGCAGGTTTTCTGATAGCTTGAGGGTAATGAAATAATGTGTATTCTAAATTTAATGCTAGGGTCATAGGATGCCCGAGGGTTTAAAAGAAACGCGATTGGCGAAGGATTTGGCTGTCTCTTACGACTACCAAGGTTACTATCTTAAATATAATAGAGATATGCCCTTAAACATGGTAAATGGTCATGTCCTTTGAAAATACCCAGCGTCGTCTTCCGTGGTTCCCAAATTTACTGATGTACTAGAGGAAGTTTCGAAAGTCCAATTGAGAAATTTCGATCATGAGATATTTTCTATCTGTTAGACAAAACTTAACGATGGACTAAATCGGTTGTTTGTTGTTAAGAGAACTAGTCCCAAATTTCTTACTCTACATATTTATGGTAGACAATTTGTCTCAATTTGTTCTGCGTCTTCATAAAGGATCGTGTTTGTACCTAAAGCGAATAAATGACAACACTCACTGACTATCTTACTTAAACATTTAAAAGACCCTTATTATTCCTTAGCGTGGCAAAATTTTTGGCATTTCTAAACGTGGAAGTGGCTTTCAACACATAACAAGTAGGACCGTTGAAGAGACTTCAAGATTGCAGGATAGATCAAGGCATTATTAATTCAATATTCAAACTGGCAGATGCAAGGAACATTCATACTACAGAACTCCATATAATAAGAGATAGTTTCCTTACAAAACCGAATGAAATGAGAACTCCAATCACTCTGGTCTCGTGAATAGCTTCAAACACGATAGCTATCCTAGGAATATTCAAATACGATAGCTATCCTAGGAATATTCAATGCCAGCGTTAGGCAGTTTTTACGCTGACTACCGCTTGATCTTCAGACAAAATTCGAAATACGAAACCGTAAGCTCAGATTTCTAAACGTGGGACTCTAGAGAAATAACATCCAAAGGCAATACTCAATTCTGACTGAAATCTATATTAAATATACTGAACGCGACCACACTCGCTCTGGCTGTGATTTCAACATTTCTCTTTAAACTGAATACCCAAAGAGGGGGGTCACTTGATGGCGTCATTATTATTTACACAGATGGATTTAAGACTGGCTCCAGCACAGATATCTGTAGTATTTTTCGGGCAGAAGGACTGTCCTTAGGGACACACAACCCTTGGTGGTGATGAGTGAAATATTGGGAAACAAGTACCTACACAGATAGCCAGCCATTAATATTTCACAACTCAGCTAAAACTACCCTAGTATTCAAGCTAATATGCCGGGAGAATTATGACAGGCCAGGTGTGATACCTGTACACACTGTGGCAGGCCCATAAAGTACCTAGAGCCGATGAAAAATTATCAAGAGAAGCAGCACTTCTCATGTAGCCTATGTGCTACATTAGGAGCTAAGCCTTCGATGCTGCACTTTGCCATTGGATAGATGGGGACATACAGTTGGCCATAGGGTTTCCCAAAATATATGGCCGGAATTCAACCAAATAAGCCTGTTAAGCGATAAGGTTATACCAGCCCTTAGGCCTGCAGAGATTGCAATGAAAGCGTGCTTACTTACTTTGTGAGCGTCAAAGATATTTTTTTGTTTTATTTAAATTTGCTGGAAAGCTATAGGCCCTGCTGACAGCCGACTTCTTTACGACTCTGTAACTTTAAGAGAACCACAAAATCACAGAATGCATTCTGTTGTTCCGTCATAGTTTTGGGAAAAAGGATTATTTTGTATGGGCGATGTTTCATGTCTCTGATCGGATGTTTTGCAATAAGTTAGGCTGTAGCAGTGACTTCACATCGATTGTATTTACGAAGCGATAATCGTCGTAGCCAACAGGAACAGATTTCGTCCATGACTTGCTAAACTTATAAGCGCAAATATTGAGCAACATTATGATACTCTGCCGGATGTAATTTACTCGCAGAATGAGGATGAAATCACGCCATTGAATTAATGGTGGTCGCAGCAGTCAACGTTTCTATATAACCATTTATAATAAACCAAGGTTCGCTGGAATATTCAGACCTTGAAGGCGCCATATCCGTGTTTCGGCAACGATTCTCTGACGAAAACGGTCATTTACCAGTGGCACGAGCGGTGCAAAAGTGGTCGTGAGTCAATCGAAGATGATGAGCACAGTGGCAGACCATCGACATCGAAAGCCGACGAAAACATTGACGAAGTACGAGTAAAAGAAATGTTAGTCAATAACCGCGAATTAACCATCAGAGAGAGAGAGCGGAGGACTTGAACATTTCCTATGGATCCGTCCAAGACATTTTGGTTTATGATTTGGGTTTCCGTTGTGTAGCAGCAAAGTTGGTGCCAAAAGACCTCAATTTCATGCAAAACAGAGACCGTGTTGACGTCGCAAAGGAGATGATTTGCGAGGCTGAGTCCGATCCCACATTCATCAAAAGGATCATTACTGGAGACGAGACGTGGGTTTATGAGATACGACACGCAATCCAGAGATCAGGCAAGTGAATGGCGTTCACCAAATGAGCCGAGAAAAAAAAAAACACGTCGTTTTCTGTCGAAGAAGAAGACAATGCTCAGAAGGCCAGACAGTAAACAAGAGTATTACGAGTATTTGGGCGTTATGAGACGTTTGCGTGAAGCAATTCGCCGAAAGAGACCAGAATTGTGGGCAGAAAACTCGTGAATTTTGCACTATGATAACGCACCGTCGCACATTGCTATCATTATTCGTAATTTTTTGACGAGAAATGCAACAAATACCTTCCAACAGTCACCGAATTCACCTGATTAAAAAATTCGAGTTAAAAAACCACTGCGGGGAACGCTTTTCAGCAGCCGAGAGGAAGTAATGGAAAAATCGCAGGAAACACTGATGGACATACCGAAAACCGAATATAAAAAATGTTTCGAGTGTGTTGCAGTCGACGGGGATTACTTTGAAGGAGACAATATAGATTTAGATGAATAAACTTATACGAGTATTTTAAATTTTCTGAATATTGGGTCTATAACTTAATTCATGCAGTTTGCTAAGAGATGGGGTAACTTGTATTATTCCATTGTTATTATTCCATTGGAACATGCGTTGGAAAGCTACTGTCATTGTACGTCATTCAGTCATTGTACGTCATTTGAAGCCTAAACAAAAATATTTTTTTTTCACTCAAATATGTCGAACTTTGTGCCTGAAAAAGTGTTTCTTCATGAAGACAACTGCTGCCGAAAGTCATCGTATTTTGGTGGAAGTTTATGGTGAATATGCGCTAGCTGAGCAAATGTGCCAAAAGTGGTTTGCACGATTTAAAAGTGGCGATTTTGGTTTGGAAGACGATGAACGTCCTGGGCAGCCAAAAAAGTTTGAAGATGAAGAACTAGAAGCATTACTCTATGAAGATTGTTGCCAAACACAAGAAGAGCTCGCAGAATCTTTGGGTGTCACTCAAGCAGCCATTTCAAAACGTTTAAAAGCAGCTGGATATATTCAAAAGCAAGGAAATTGGGTTCCACATGAACTCAAGCCGAGAGACGTCGAAAGGCGGTTTTGCATGTCCGAAATGCTGCTGTAACGCCACAAAAGGAAGTCATTTTTGCATCGGATTGTTACTGTTGATGAAAAATAGATCCATTACGACAACCCCAAGCGCAAAAAATCATATGTGCAACCCGGCCAACCAGCCAAATCAACGGCAAAGCCGAATATCCATGGCGCGAAGGTAATGCTCTGTATTTGGTGGGATCAGATGGGTGTGCTGTATTATGAGCTGCTAAAACCGGGTGAAACTATCAATAGACAACGCTACCGAACACAGTTAATCCGTTTGAAGAGAGCAGTGACCGAAAAATGCCCAGAATATGCAACCAGACACGAAGCAATAATTTTCCATCATGACACCGCTCGGCCCCACGTTGCTATTCCGGTTAAGAACTATTTGGAAAACAGTGGATGGGAAGTCTTACCCCACCCGCCTTATAGCCCAGACCTTGCCCCTTCTAACTACCATTTGTTCCGGTCGATGCAGTACGCCTTCACTGAAATACGATTCACATCAGAGCAGAATATCAAAAATTGGCTTGATTCATTCTTGGCTGCCAAGCCGGCGCAGTGCTTTTGGGATGGGGTCCACAAATTGCCAGAAAGATGGGAAAAAGTCATAGCTTCAGATGGGCAATACTTTAAATAATACTATTGTACATGTTTTTCTTAAATAAACATTTAAATTTTGAAAAAAAAACCGCACGAATATATTTATATACCCAATAAATTCCGAAAAAATTTTGATCATGTTGGTATCACCACTCTCCAGGAAGTGCGGAGGGATTGAGAGGAGTAAAAAAGAAGGACGAACAACTATGACATATACTTCAGTAACTGCTACAGAAAATGGAATAAGCCAAGATGTCGTGAGCTTTTGATATGTGAGTGATCACCTTGTATGAACCCGCATCGAGACTGGTTTCGTCAAGATCAGACTGATACCCCCTCACGTTTTCACAGCGAAGAAAGACCAACAAAAATTTCTACGAGGTCAGCGACAAAACCTAAGATCAATGTTCAAAGTATGAAACTAAAATTGTCTTAGGCAAGACTCGGAAGTTGCTGCCAAAGTTCGTCTACGGGTATCTTAGATGCTACATCACGGGAGAAATACTTTTTGAGAAATATTGAGAATGAAATGTTAAAAGAACATGCTTGGCAACGAGCGACCAGGACAGACACCTGTAGAGATGAACACTTAGAAGCAGATTTAGTCGGGGTTGAGTGCATGGAAAAATCATTTTTGCAAACCTTTTGAATGGCGAAGACAGCTAAATTCCGTTTTATTTAACTTGGAAGTTGAAAGTCAGGATTTTTACCATCCCAACCAAAAGAGCTGCATTGTTTGGGACATGTGAAATCCATAATAGATCAAATATTCACAACACGTCATATGCTAGAGACCTACCACATATTTATCGATGTGGCGATGTCAATGAGCTTTGAGGCATTTAGCGACATCTTATAAGAAATCGAACTAAGAGTTGTCTAAGATCACATCAAGCATCAGCCGCTCTACGAGCTGTAGGCTGTAGAATGAAACCATCCTCGTCAAAAAAGTGGGAATCAGTCGCATGTGCTGGTAGGATATGTAGATTAAACAAAACTTAACTACGGCCTGAAGATTCATCGATTTTTATCCGGATAGACCATAAGATGGAGGAAGTTCTGGCCTTAGATGATGCCCAGAGATTGAAAGTCAATCAACATGGAGAACTAAAATGAAGGCAGTTAGCGAAGGATCCGATCTTACTAGACAGGTTTATTTATTGTGGTTCAAATCCAACTAGTACCATAGTGCCGTTGTAGCGAGAAAACACTATTGTTTGAGTCTCAATAGAGGAAGTAGGAAAGCCGCCCACCATTTATTTTGTTTTATTTTATTTTCAAGGGATACAATACAATTGAATTTGTAAAATCAGGGATTTTACGCCAGGGTACTATGGCGTTATTAACAGCGCGCGGTATTTACTACGAGTTCCCGTGCTGTTGTAATAGTTAGATATTTTCTTTCCTTAGTTATATTACGTACTTCGGTACGTTAGGTGTTGTATAGTAGGCTACAGCTAAGGATACCGCAATCGGGTTCGACTCTGACTTGTATGTAACTTCCTGCAAATCACTATTATTCCCCTTAGTCGCTCCATTACCTTTCAAGACCTTTTTGACCTCCAACCTTGTTGCAGATAGTCTGCCTCAATTTCCAGTTCATGACGGAGTGGCAAAAACACATAGAAATTTCTTATACAGCTCTTTCCACAACAACTTTCGAGTTATAGGACACTCAAATAAACCTTAGAAAAACGAGAGTCTTCTGCAGGGAAACATCGTGTTACCGGCAGTGTTTTGAAGGTTTCTGCAGCACCACTAAATGCCAACTACGAGGGCGGGTCAATAAGTCTTTTGGATTATGAGGGAGCAATTCATAGCCCAATTCATGGATTTTTGCCATGGCAACTGCACATGTGTGCACCCTTGCATTGTCTTGGTGGAAAAGAACTTTTTTCTTGGCCAAATGAGGTCGTTTTTTTTTCAAATCGTCATTGAATCGGTCCAATAAGTTGGCATAATATTCCCCATTGATTGTTCTTCCCTTTTGAAGGTAGTCAATGTGGATTATCCCGCGTGCATCCCAAAAAACAGTCGCCATAACTTTATTGGCTGACAAACCCACCTTGGCCTTCTTTGGCGCCGATTCACCCTTAGAAACCCACTGTTTTGACTGTTGTTTGTTGTGATGGATCCATATTTCGTCCACGGTTACAAAACGGCGCAAAAACTCCTCCATATTGCGATTAAACAACGCCAAACCTTCCTGTGAAGTTGTTACACGATTGCGTTTGTGGTCGACTGTGAGCAAACGCGGCACCCATCTTGCGGAAAGCTTTCTCATGCCCAAGTGATCATTCAAAATTGAAACCACTGAGCCATGCGAGATCCCTACGGCTTCCACAATCTCTCGCACTTTCAATCTTCGGTCGGCCAACACCATATCGTGAATTTTTTCGATTGTTTCGGGTGTAGAGACCTCAACTGGGCGTCCAGGACGTTCGGCATCTTCAGTGCTTGTACGGCCACAACGAAATTCAGTAAACCACTTTTTTACCATTGAAATCGATGGTGCAGTATTTATCAAGCTTAGCCTTGGTCTCGGTAATGGTTTTTTTTCGCAAGAAATAATGCTTAATAAGCACACGAAATTCACTTTTTTCCATTTTCTCCTCAAATTAGTGAGTAGTCTGATAAAAATAGCTGTCAAACACAAACTAACTGACGCAGCAAGTTTAAATTTTGACTGTCAGTTGACTACAGATGCCTGTTGACAGGAGCAGTGTTGCTGTTTCAGTAAAGAGGTCAGAAATTCACGGACTTATTGACCCGCCCTCGTATTTCGAGATGTGACTGCGCTACTATCGTCCAAACTACATGCTCGATCGCTGAAGCATTTTCCAAAATACAGTGTTTTTTGAAAGTGATATTTCTCAAGCTGCATCTGTCCAGTTGTTTTTATGGTGCTTCCCTGGTTAAGTCTCAATTATCTGCTTGATCGAATACCGATATCGTATCCACAATTTTCATGCAAATTCCCTGATGTCTCCACCTTTAGATGGCAATTTATCTCATTTAGAGAGGGAGGGAAAGTGATTGGATGGAGTAAACTATTCTCACCAGGAAGTTTCTTCTTCTACAAAGTCCTTGAGAGTCATTTACTTTCTTTGGTAATTTATGCCACTAATCTATCAAAAAAGAATTGCAATTATGTATAAGGGAAATGGTAACCAACCGTCAATTCTAACTAAATCTGCGAAGGCCGAATTTTTCCTAACCACCTGTTCTTCAGGGTCCCTCTGGCAAAAAACTCAGGGCTGTTCCAAGCTGCAATTTTCTGCCCTCCAGCTCGGCTAGGGCTAATTAAGGAAATGAATCACAAAATTGGTGCGTGATTAAGTCCAATTTACGGCAAGGCCACCTTGAACACAGGCACATCTAAAGGTATTTGTTAAAACGTATAACTAGTAGCTAACCATAACCTGAATGGAAAACAAAGTATCTGCACCTGACCGCCTACACATAGGTAAGAACAGCAAGTATTCGCGTGTCATTATGTGTGTCAATGTCATTTTTAATTGCGACACGTTTGTTTATGTATTAATACGTACCTCGTCCTTCCCCGTAAATAATTTATTTATACCACCATTCCATGATGATAGTTTCCAGCGGTTTTCAGTTCTAATTTTTGTTTTTTTTTTGTTTGGGGGGGGGGGTTATATGCATAAATTCAGCTTCTATAGTAAGCTCTTTGTTGTTCATGTTCAGACTTCATAACCCCAAAAAGATTGCCTCGGTACTCGGTAATATGACCTATACGTCCTACTAATACAAATACGAATGTCATCGCATATGTGTGAGCAATTTTAAATAATCGCTAAATGAATTTTTTAAAACGAAGGCCCTTCATGACGTCAATGGGGATGATCAACCCACTGTTTGAAGTTTCGCTAACCACGATGGAGAAAGACCTATTTAATCGACTTCAAATATGCTTACCTTGCTTAAGTGCATTATATTGCAATTGAATCTGACAGATAGAAAAGCAAATGGAAGGGCTTTCTTTTGGCTGAGGAGTGTGTTAATGACCCCAGTCGTGAGTTTTTAGGCGAGGATGTCCTTCAAAACGAATTTGTGGCTGCAAACGTTTATGAAATCAATATTCTATGTTCATTGGACTTGTTTTGGCTACGAAAAAGGAAGAGCAAGGACATGGTATTTGTTGCTCAAGGTTTCAATTTGATTTCAACTCAACCTGGTTATGCGCAATGCATTTCTTTTTAACAAAAAGAGTCTAACACTAAGTAGGGTTTTAGTTGGAAGTTCTTTGCCAAAGTTTTCCGTTCCGCACTTCGAAATATTTAAAATACGCTGCAATGTCAATCGATAAGTGAATTTTTTGAATTTTTCCTGTGTCTTTTCAAGGCATGTCGTGCGTCCATAGGTAGACGAACATATTTTTGGAGAATTTTTATTATGTGCATTCCGTGTGAAGGACAACATAGCAACCGACTTTGGTATGGGGCGTATGTTGTCATCCGCTGGAGCTTTCTAATGCAATTATTGATCCGTTTTACTATCCAGCAACAGAGGTGACGAAAAGGGGGAAAAAATTGTGTCGCTAATTTCAGCTCGTTAAGATACCTTGCAAAGCCTTAGTTGACCCTAGTATTCTTCTTGAGTCAGTTTGAAGTTGTTTTCCACGACGAAAAAGACAACGTCAATCCCCGAAACGACAACGTTACTTCTTTGCTTCAGAGTCTGTCTTTAGGGTTGTTTAAACAGATCGTTTTAGAAAGACTTGCTTATTACTATTTTCTTCGGTCGTTATTGTTATATAAATTCGCGTGAGATGAGTAACTGATCCTTTGTAGGTTTCAAGTACATTTTTTGATGAGAAAACCTATTCATTTTCCTAAATTCAGAGAGAGAAGTGCGTTGTATCCTGTCTTCCCAGCTCATCTTTTTTGAAGTAACGTTGAATATTTTTATGCCCTCGTCTCGTTTAGAGTTAGGTAACATCACATTACCAACTTTGCATATATCGTTCGTCATTAGAGAAGCTGCTGGTCCGTCAGTGTATCTCATGAGATCCCTTCTTTTTATTAGAAACAAGCTATTGCTCCACAGGTTGTCATAATTTCAGGCTGAATAACACTGCACTGATGATGCGGTTATACAGTCAGCTGTACTGAAAAAATCTAGATTTGTGCTGCGTCGACTGATTCACATTTCAAGGAGGGTTGACATGTCGCGGAGGCTTCCATACACCTTGCAATTGGGTATACTGGTGAGTTCAGGGTTAAATTAATTGATTTACTTGCTTAAAATACTTAAGGTGTGCCTGGGCCTCAGCCAACAAGCGTCGCCACCTAAGATGCGATCTTTCTCTACTGCGTTGTCCCTCGGAGGCGGATTCGGAAAGTTTTTTCGTTTACTCATTCGGCTAAGTTGATGTCGCTGTACAGTGCACGGGCTGTATCTCCTCCTCCACTCATCGTCTTTGCAGACTAGACCGAAAATCACCCGAAGAATTTTCATCTCAAAGCGCCCCAGAGCAACCTCATCCATTTTTGATAAAGCCCATGCCTCTGTGCCTCTGTGCCACTGTCACTTCTGTTGTTCCATTGAGACCCTTGCCAGTCAATTGCATTCTTAGTCCAAAAAAGCAGCGATTGGCAAGAGTTATTCTTCGTTTGATCTCAGCGCTGGTATCGTTGTCTGAATTGAAAGCGAAGCCTAGGTAAACAAAATCCTTAACTACCTCAAAGTTATATCGGTGTTGGGTGTCCTTTGTTGTTGACAGCATATAACTTGCTTTTGCCCTCATTGACCGCTAAATCCATCTCCACCGCTTCCGTCTCAATACTCACGAAAGCGTTATTGACATCACGCCGCTCCCCTCCAATTATGTCAATATCATCGGCGTATGACGAACGGACTTTTAAAGGATTATACCTCTTGTGTTGAATGCATCGCCTTGTCTAAGTAGTTCTTGATATCAAAATTCTCGTTGAATTCGTTACCAAGCTTAATGGAGCAGCTTGGCATTCTCCATCGTCATCCTGCACAAATTGACCAATTTTGACAGGAATACCAAAGGTAGACATTGATCTGTCTATAGATGTTTTCATACGCGGCCTTAAAATCGATGAATAAGTGAGATCTGCCGTACTGCACAGCGCTCACACAATACGGCATATAGGAACTTGTAAGATGACTGATGCCTCTATAGTTGGCACAGTTCATGAGGATCGGACAAATAATGCTGAGGTTCCATTCATCGGGCATACTATGTTCCGATTATATTTTACAGATGGGCTGATGTATGCTCCTTACCAAGTCATCGCATGTTGCTTTGAGGAACTCGGCAGTCAGCCCGTCTGCTCCACTAGCTTTTTTCGACTTAAGCTTATATATGGCTATTTTCACTTCATCAAAGTCGGGCGGACGGAACTGTTGTTCTATCTTGAAATGTTCATTCTGCCTTACAGCGGTGTATGGCAAGTCATCGGCGTAATACAATCTACAGAAATGCTCTTTCCAAATCCCTGTGGAATTTTTTTTTTATCGTTTGGTAAAATTTCATACCTCGAATACCATCTCTCAATATCCACAACAATGCGCTTCTCATGCTCCTTCTTTTCCTCCTGAGAAGCCGATGTTTCTTTCTCGTCTTTTGCTCGTAAAGCTCGTGAGAAGCTCTAGCCTTTCTACGCAGCTCCGCTTTGTATTCGTCATGCTTAGCTGCAGGATTGCGTTGTGGTGGCCGAGTGAAACCTAGCACATCAGAGGCGGCATCTCTAAAGGTTTTTTGGCAATTTTACCGCTGGTCTTCGATACTTGATGCTGGCGGCGGATCTTTTAAAAGATAAAGGGAGACTCGATTGGAAAAAAAATTTGGCGATCTCTTGCTATTGTAGCCGCCCGACGTCGAACTTCTTCACAGTATTAGCTTACTTAGCTACAACAATGTAGGAGGCCGGGTTGATGTTGGCCCCTCGGAACCTCGAACGGTTGATGATCAGTAGTTTTCAAAGTCCCCTTATGAATATCGAAATGCGGGAACCGCGTGCTATTCGCAGTTATGACAATGCTTCACTACCCCGCAAAGTCGATTATTCTGAATCAGTTATCGAAGGTAGTGTCGTGCAGGTTATACCTTCCGACAGTACTACCAAAGATGTTCTATCTTCCTAGCTTTATATTAAACTCGCCGACGACAATTTTAATGTATATCTAGGGCACTGCTCGTAAGTCTTGTTTAAGAGCTTGTAGAAGCTATCTTTGGTGTTGTCATCTTTTTTCTCTGTGGGGCCGTGTGCGCATTGGCAAATTTACCCTTAATACGGATTATTACGAAGCGCTTGCTTGCCGAACTCTCAAGACTTCTTGCCTAAGTCTGCCCCTAACAACAAATCCGCAATCAAATAGGCGTTGCTTTTGTCGTCGATAACAATCGCCGTAGTAGTTTTTTATCCTCTTTTTGTCCGCATTTCTTAGATGAAGGTAATAACCGCTTTCAGCACCTGAAGTCCACAGCCTCCGCTAGTTGTTCGGCTGCTCGTGGCCCTTTAAAGGACCTAGTATTCCACATGCAGATCCGAAGTTCGTTGTCCTTGTTTCGTTTGCATGGGGTTGTCAACAGTAGATCCGTACGTATCCGAGGCTTGTTGTTGCTTCGTAACTCAATTTTCTTTTCCCTGTCCTGGCAGTCACCCTGCCGACACAACCCCCAACTTGGAGGGTCAGTTCCATTATAGATACCCCATCGGACGAGGGGTTTGTTAGACCGAAGCGAGTAACCAGTTGGCCCATTATGTACTCATCCGCCATCATCTCTTTTCAAAGAGCCTGACTTACTCGTAGTCTCGGAAATCCTTATCGGCCTTAGCTCCAATTACGTTAGCGTAGCCCGGATAAGGTCTTATTTGCTTTATTTCACCGTTGATTCCATGAGGGGATTTCATCCTCTGCCCCGTTTATAGGGGCCCCCGCCTAATAACCAAGGCTTCGCCCATCAATGACATTGTCTAATAAAAAGCAGGGGCAGAGCATATTACTGGTCTTATATTTAACATCTTCAGATGACGCCTCTGAAGGGTGCTACGATTTAACCAGTCACAAGTTGCCGGTCATAAGTCTTGTTGGCGGCAAGACCACAAGACCACCCTACCAGGACTTAAATCACGGTACCATGGGAGTCAGGATCCCCCCGGATTTCGGTCCGAGCCTGACTTGTTGAGGTAGGCCCCCTTGTGGGAGCATCATGGTGGCTGTGGTTTAAACCCAAATCGCGGATATGGTCTTCCTGTTGGTTTGACCTATTGTAGAGTAGCTAATAAGTACTGGGTGCTGTGACCCTGTTTTAGATCGACTTCAACCCATACCAAGGGTGGAACTTGTGCCTCCAACACAGGTTCTGCTTTGGTATTATACTATTAATGTAGGTAAGCGATGGCAAGGCGTATCCTTGCTCCCATGGATGTATGGGCATCCCGTAAACTTAAGTCTACACGACAGGTGTTTACGTTAAAAACCTAGAGACTATGTCCCGTTTATAGTGCTGCTGTTTTTGCCCACTGGTATAAGTATGTCAAGTCGATGCTGACCACCTTTAGGTAAAATAAACACAATTGCTGTGTTAACTGTGTATCGCCCGGTTGATATCCCTCAGTGCCTACTCTAAATTTAGTTTATCATGCTAATCATGAGGAGGGAAATCGTTTAGATGATCGCAGATACGTTTTATTCGTCCTAAACTGGCAGTGACCCCGAAATAAAATTTGCAATACCACCACTACTGCTACTTCATTTATCAAAATTTGGCAACGATTCCTGGCCATATGAGCCTTTATAGCTCTCAACTTATACCACTTAACCCTTGGAACAATTAAACAGAATGTCCTGTGAACATTTTGCAACTCTTCACTTGTTGGTTTCGCGACCTCCGGTTATGGCAGACATCCAACTAATTGATGTTGGTGTTGTTTTCGAATTTTAGTTTCAGTCAGTTTTCATGTTGTCTGATTCGAATCATTTACGAAATGATTTACACGATTTACGAAAAATCATACTGAAAATGGCGGAGCCTAGTGAAAAAGAAGACCCAAAACTACGAAATCCATGAAAGGGGAAATGACAGAATGCGGACTTTCACTATACAGAAGTATAACGCATTTCCTTGGGAATGCATTCCATCCGGTCTATACCTAACAAATAAAACCGAAATATACCAAATAGAATGAATTTCGGTAAGGATGTGGTCCTACTTTGGTGTGACATTTTAAAGTCGTTTCTACCCTCTATTTTCGTCAGTATCTACGTGCATGCAGGCAACTGCATTTGCAGCACAGGTAGGACACGTTTGCATCGATTTATGCCGAAATGCAACTGCATTAGTGACATTTTAATTTTAAAAATGTTTTAAATAGTTTTGCCATTTTATTTAAGGACATCACCGGAGGAGGTGTTGCGAAACAATCAATACAAGTGGGGTTCTTGATGTGTGAGTGAGGACTTGTTGTATACGGAATATATAGGACTCGAAAAGAAACATGGAATTTTGTTTCTCCGAGACTTTCGTCTGCTTATTGATTTTCTTTTATTAAATGCTTCTCTGAATAATGGTGAGTCTGGAGAGCTACCTCGTCACTCTGTGACTGATGAGGGCATTGATAGTTTTCAAAAATTTAGCCACACCGGCATGCTCTTATATAAAGTTCAGATGTATAAATACTTGCAGATTTTACTTAATTGTGTTACCTCTGCCCTATTTCCCCTTGTATGCAAAGGCAACTTAAAAGATTACGTGTTCCTTGCATATTTTATGCAGGTGTTAGGATTCCTCTATTATTGTTGGGGGTTCGTTTGCATTTACGAGTAAGTATATCCCATCGTGGTATTTACCATGTTGGAATGCCTTCCGTATTGGAATTGTAATGTCTATAGAATCCTGACCTACTTGTTACCCATGAGAGAGAATGGAGACGGGCATTCTCGTCCACTCGTCGGTGGGTTCTTTGTTGATTTCCATCCTACTACCAGCAATAAGGGACACCGCATTGGATGCTTTAGGTTTCACCAAAATGAAATCCAGGGTTTGACGAAGTGTAAGGCAGTGTTGTAGAGAAGGATGTGTAAGGAAACGGGAGGAACGTCAGCTTCTCAAGAATAAAAAGAAAGAAACAGTGAAACGTTGCTTCGAAGACATGGAGAGATGACTCTGCAGAAATAATGTTCGGAAGTTCTACCAAAACCTGATAAGAACTTGCCAATTCCCAACAGAATTATGCAAAATAAAGAATGGGAGCGTGATAGTAGAGTCACAGTCCGTGTTGATATGAACCATAGACGTCCTAAACTAAACTTAACTAAAGGCTGCAGCAAAAGATGGACATCTGGATGGCATCGTGAATTGGGTTATATACACGAAACCTACTATAAAATATGATTGAAAGAAGGTGTGCCGGCAGAATGAAATCACAGCATCGTTTGCCAGATTGTCAAGACGTGAGACCCCCTATAGATAAACTTGTCCATGCAAGCGCATAATATCCATATAGGAACCATGGGGGTTAAATAAACGCATCTCTGGGTTAGGATGTTTAAGGGTTTCACACTACTATATGACGACCAAATTCACTCTCACCATCTAATCTTGCGCAGTTTTGTAACCTAGGTTTAGTTGCTGCAAACATAAGCTACGAAACGAATGGAGAATGGTACACATGTCGTTGCGTCTGCTTATTTTCCCTACGATTCGTTATTACCACCACCACCAAAGGCTATAGCCGAACTCATTGATTACAGTGATTCCAGGAAGATGGTGCTTGTCATATGATGCGATGGTAAAGTGATAGGTAATCATCTCCTGGATACCATACTATCGTCCGACCTTGTTGTTAACAATGTTGGCTCTCAGCCCACTTTTTTTTCTTGGGTAGTATGCCAAGGAGATTACTGGCTGGCATACCATGTATATCGAATTCATAATCGGATGCGAGGTCTCGACCTTGTCGACAGGATTTAAGGAGGAGCTCGACAACTCCGACAGTGCTCCCCTTAAGCTCAAAAGAAAATAAAGAGGAACTAGAGGAAGCTGTTCAGAACCTGAACGGTACCCTCACCAAGTGTTTTGAAATTGCATGCGCAGCTAAAAAGCAATCCCTCAGATCGCTCGTTTCTGCAGCACTTTCGTATTTTTTTTTAATTAATAATTCGGTGGGACTAACGCCACCATTTATTGGGCTAAATGCAAGCTTAAACTAACTTAACAACTAGGATTTAAGAACTAACGCAAATTAAGGGTTAGGAAATAAGGGATCAAGGTTGAGACGACTAGTGCTCAGGTTAAAATCAAGAACGGGAAGGTTTGAGTTGACTTTACGGAGCATACGGTAGATTGGTTCTTTGGAATCATAAGAGGTGCAACGGATTGGAGTATAGAAGAGACGATGAGGGAGTAAAGGGAGGGAGTAAAGGGAGGGAGTAAAGGGAGGGAGTAAAGGGAGGCGCAATCCACAGACCCTGTCGATGAATAAAGAGAATGTCAGCTACGTCTCTGCGTTTTTCGAGGATATTCAGATTAAAAAGTTTGAGGCGGTCACGATAGGGAAATAAGGTAAAAGGGTCTTCCCAGGATAGTCCTTGAAAGAAACGACGTTGAATGTTCTCGATTCGGGATGTATGAACTCGCTGAAAAGGCGGCCACACTTGGCTGTCATATTCGAAAAGGTGCCGGACTAGGGCAATGTAAACCGACCTTGTCACATAAGGGTAGCAAAATTCTTTGGACCAAGGATTATCTTGCCAATATGCGAGCGGAAATTTAACTCTCTATCTGTGCAAAGTCCCGAAAGGATTTAACCTAGGTTGGCCATGCAGAAAAAAAAGTCGAGAATTAGATTGACATTTAGACACATTAAGCTCTAAGCAATTTTTTAGACGCCACGTGGAAAACCTATCGAGGTCTTCTTGAAGGGGAATCGAATCTTGGGGTGAAGGAATAGTTTTGGAGAACTTGGTGTCGTCGGTGTAAATTGATAGGGAGCAGTGTTTAATAATCCTATCAAGATCGTTTATAGTCAAAATGAAAAAGAGGGAACCCAGATGGCTACCTTGTGGGACACCAGAAGCAGCTAAAAACGGGGTTGAGATGGGTGACGGACGCTATAATAATGGTTCTCGAGATAAGAAGATGATCATTTTAATAATGTGGAGGAAGACAATTTGAAAAGCATCAATTTATGAGATATTTTATCGAAGGCCTTAACAAAATCTATTTCGTTGCTATTTTCTGGGGCTTAAATCGCAAAGGATACAAATTCAACTAAGTTTGTAGTAGTCGATCTACCTTTCAGAAATCCAATGTTGATGAAGCTGCTAATGAGCTAAATAACACAGCACACTATAGCCGATATACCTCATCGGTTGTGGTGACTGATGAGGCCTCACGAAACACGTTGTTGTTTCCTTTGATGGCTTCAAATCGCCTGTCACCAATAGCATATACCCAGTTTTGTGACAAAAAGGTATTGACCAGCTGCAGGTCACTCTGAAGAAAATCTTCACTACTAATCTGGCACTGGCAAACATACCGAAACACTGGCGAATAGTGAGAGTAGCCTTTCTACCGAAAATCGGAAAAGAGGGCTACATGCCCGCCAAGAGCTTCAGACCTAGAAGTCTGACTTCTTTCATGTTGGAAAGCGTGAAGAGAATGGTCGAGATCCACGTGCATAAAAGTGTTACATACCTACTAGCACGGAAGATCCTGCGAGAATGCGCTTCAGAATCTGGTACACTAAATTGAAGGCGCACTAGACGAGAAGGAATACGTCTTGGGCATTCTCATCGACGTTGAGGGTGCTTTCGACAACGCATCCTTTGACGGCATGTGTAACGTGGCCAGAAAACACGGGGTAGATGAATCAATAGTTTTGTGGATAAAAGCAATGCTGGTGAATTGTACACTAATTGTGGATACGGACTATCCCCAATACGTGGTGGAGGGGTAAACAGATGTTGCCCGCAAGGCAGCGTTTCGTCTCTACTGTTATGGTGCTTGTTGGTAGGTTCACTGCTCAACGGCTCAATAGTTCTGACGTCTACATATGCACAAGCATACACGACTGTCTGCTCTAAAGCGCAGGCAACCCCAGACGTGGTCGACGGTATGTGCACCAGAAACGGGCTTTCAGTCAATTCTCTCAAAACTGAGGTTGTTCTCCTTATGAAAAGGAAGAAGCTGTCTAGTCTGACTTATCTAGTGCTTAAAAACATCACCATCCAATTCTCCAAAGATGCTAAGTGTAAAGGAGCTGTCGACAAGACACGGTGACTATCACCAAAAAGTGCCCCAGGATCTACACGACTAAGAAAAGGCCACTTATACCATATGCGTCGGTTGTCTAGTGGAATAAGCTCTGACGAAATACGTCCTTGCTGCTTTTACCAGACTCCAAAGAGTGGTCTCTCTCGCCTATGCAGCCTTAGGCTTTCCCTTGCATGTTGGTCTTCGCCCTATCCCGTTGATATTCATATCATGGGCTACATACTCAAAGCCATCTTCCGTTTAAAAAAAAACGGTCTTTGGTACAACACACAGTGGAGCTTCGATGACTCTGATCTTACGGGCATGCCGTCTGATACAATGAGACCAAAACTCTTGTTGCGAAGAAAATACGAAATCGAGTTTCCGTGCGCCTAAGACCGGTGTCGGTTGGAATCTGAGCCAGGAAAGGAATGCAGTCGAGCCTTCGCGTATGGCTCTAAAACCGATAGAGGACGCGGTGCTGGTATATTTCGGGAGGTCGACAACGTCAGATTTCACCCCTCGTTAGGAAAACTTGGGTCTATCTGCCAATCCAATTTATGCAATCCTGATGGCAACGAATTACGAGTATATTGTGGAGAACCGGTAGAGGTGACGAAATTTTTGCATCTGTTGCGACAGCCGGCCTGCACTTAGATCCTTGCTGAATCTTCTTATGATTCCCATACTAGTCCGAGAACGCAAGGCATCACTGATCGCAGTCAGAAGGCTGAATTTACTGAGTCTTGTCTGGGTACCAGATCACAATGCGATCACAGGGGATGGAATCGCTCATGAACTTGCTAGGCAAGGCTCAGAGGAGAGTTCTCTGGACCCGAACATTCGTCAGGTCTGTCTGTGTACCTGGTTAAAGCTTCCATTCATAGTTGGGTTTAATATGAGCACAACTGCAGATGGCATGACTCTCCAGATTGCTGACAGACGAGACGAATGCTTCCCAACGTCTCTTAGAGGTCAACGGGCTGCTGACTTACACTTAAAACCATATATCAGCAATCTGATCTGTCCTTACCGCTTTAAGTTAAGCTGATCGTAGAAAAATCCTAGGAATTCCTCACCTGTTTAGTGATTTCATTGCCTCATATTGGAGTATTTATAGAGAAGAGGAGCTAGCGTTCATCGGACTTGATCTAACACCACCGATCCCGAAATGTATTCTAGTCCAGAGAGGCAACGCGGTAAAAGAAGACCTCTCTATATGTGGTCTTCTTAAGAGGGAGCAGACTTCAGTCAACTCGGAATGCCAACTGAGCGCGACTAGCCCAAAATCGCTCTAAATGGAGAAAGCTCCGGAGTATAGCGCCACCTTTAGGTGGTACGAGTATATGACTTGCATTGGAGTCTTTATCCAAAACTGTTTCCCCCCTTCGTATTTTGCTTCCGTACAGTCTAGACGACCACTCAACGATTATGCAATTATTGTTCAATGCTCCCACGTGTTTTCATTCTGCTTAAACACATTAACGTGATTATGCTCATTTTTGATTACAATAATAACCTTCGGACGACCGAAATTTCCTTTTACGAAGAGTCTCCTTCCATGGTACCGTGACCACAACCATCGCAAAAGGAGCGTTTGTTCAAATTACGTTCTGTTAATAAACGGCGTTTTTTTTAAAGAGCTGTTAAATTTACAATTGAAGTAAAGCACATACAAGTTGAGCAAACGAGACAAGGTCTTTATATAATTTTATGGTGTCTTAAAAACCATATCCTGGAGCTTCAATTTTCGACCATTTCTTTTAGTTTTTAAGGCCGTATTCCACGAATGGTGCACTCGATGTTCGCGTCCAAACCTAGAGTCGTTTTTGGTTTTGCTGCACAGACCAACGACTTCAAATAACCCCACCGAAAATGGTTCAGCGGCGTCAAATCAAACGATTTTGGAGGCCAGGCCGCAGCTCCATTTTTACAGATAACATTGTAATCGAACACTTCTCTCAATAACTCGATGGTTTCGTCGGTAGTATAGCATGCGGCACTCGCTCCGTGAGTATACCTGGTGCCATAGACCATGATATTTCAATTTTCTTAATTTTTGAGAAAGTACGGCACGATAATGCCGCCAATCCATATCCCTCACCAAACAGTGCATTCTTTAGAGTCCATGGGTAACTAACTGATGGATCACATTTAGATTTTTCTCGCTGCAAATTCGACAATTTAACTTGTGAGCAGAGCCACTGAGATAGAGCTTCATCACTGAACAAAATTTGACGGTGATTATCGCCTGGCTTGATTTCTTGCATCAATTCAATCTTGTAACGGTGTACGGTGCGCACGATGACGAATCGATAATTAGCATCTTCCTCAATACTGACCTCAAAGGTGCAGATATTTTCATCTGTGAGCACTCTGCGCATTCTTGTCAGAGGCTTGGATTAAGAAAGAGTAAATGTAGCGCGAAATTGTTAAAATGTGTTCCGAATAGCCGACTCACTTGGTCGATAATGTTGACCGTGCAATTGGCGTAGCACTCTATAAACACTTTTAATTGAACACTGATTTTGTTAATAAATTTCCACAATTTGTAAACGTTGGTCGGAAGAAGTCTTTGCATGCTGATTGGTTAAGCAATAAAAAATAATACATTAACTATCAGCTGTTGATTCAGTCACCCCTTAGGACTGAAGTTCTCAAGTAAAAGGGTCGCTGTGTAGTAAATTGACCAGGCATTAGCCACCGCTGTTAAGTTTCACCGAAAACGGAATGAAACTATTTGGTTTGACTGTATGTACTGATTCCTTTATTCGGATGAATAACCAAACTACTTTACAGGATTGATTCAAATGACGGACTCTACGGAAGGCTACAATAGCAAGACTTTTATAAAAGCTCTGGGACAAGGAGCTGTAGTGGTAGAGGTGGTTGTATGGGTGTCAGAAGCGATGGCATTTTCCATATAACACTGCCCTAACCGAAATTTAAAAAAAAAAAGTAAATTGGTTCGTGCAGCGTTTTTGGATTTATCTAGAGGAACTTGGGAAAACTGCGAATCAATCAGTGAAAAGCTATGTCGACTTGCATATACCGTCAGTATCTGCATGCTCGTATACATGTATGTGTCGGCTTGAGTTTTGCTCTATAGAGATACATTAAAATGGCTGTTAACTATTTTTCAAAGTTCACTTTATTTTCTTTCTGTAAGGCACTCACCACTCTCGCTGAGAAGGTGTAGCAAAACAGGCTTTTTTATGTGGGAGGGTGGTCACCTTAGGTATACAAAATTTATAGATCTTAACCTACAGAACTGTTAATCCAACATTCAATACTATGATCAAGGTTGATGGCTTCGACAGTCGTCTTGAGTGGGTTCCTAATCAACATTCCTACTTCACTTCGATAGGACCTCTTTCGAAACATTTGCCGCAAAGCAGTCAGATTGATCCATGTCGGTGCGCATTTCTAGAGCAGCTAAGAAAACACCATTTATCACCAAGAAGAATTGTATTCAAATTTCGTACACAATAAATAGATTGATTGATGGCTAGTGTGGTCAGTAGCACCATCCTGTTGAAATCAGAGCTCGTCCAGACCCAATTCATTAAATTTTGGAAAAAAACGTGAGGTTAGTGCCTGGCTGGTTTTGAACACTTTCGCTCACAGCGGTGATCTTTTGCCGTGTACATGCTGACCGAGCATGCTGAAATGGAGCTTGATCCGAAGAGTAAGTAATAAGTCAACGGCTGCAATTGCAGTTTGGATGCTATGTCTGGGATTCTGAATTGTCGCTGGGTTATTGGCATAGACCTTCCTCTTTAAATAACCCAACAGGAAGAAGTCAAATCGCATCAGCTTGAAGGCAAATCAATTTCTCCTCTTACTAAAATAATGTGATCTTAAAATTTCGTAGCACCATCCTGTTGAAACCAGAGATCGCCCAAACCCAATTCATTCAGTTTTAGAAAAAAGTAGCCAGTCAGCATATTGCGGTAATGTTTTCCATTCAGTGTAACTGTCTCTCCAGCCTCATTTTCGAAAAAGTACGGGCCAAAGATGTCGCCAACCCATGATCCACACTATGCAGTGACTCTTTTGGAATGCATTGGTTTTTCGTGAATCTCGGATGGATTTTCCGGTCCCCAGAAACGAGAATTTTGTTTATTTACGTACTCATCCATCCAAAAATGGCCTTCAACGGAAAAGATCAGATTGGATGACAAATTGTCCTGACGATCCAACATCCAGTTAACAAATCGGTGATGGCGTAGATAGTTCAAAGGCTTAAATTTTGTTGTTATTTGGATTTTATAGGCGTGCAAATGAAGATCAAGTTTTAAAATTCGCCGTAAAGTGTCATAAGTGACTTCAGCGGCGTATTAAGGTGTCTGGCTAGTTTTGAACACTTTCGCCCACAGGGGTAATGTTTTGGCATGTACGTGCTGGCCGAGCCGTTTCTTCAAAACGTTTCAACCTTGCACGAATTCCGGACTCACTAGGGCGATTATGTTGATCGAAAAATTCACGAATTTTACGAAATGTTGCTTTTACAGATCGCCCATTTTCGTAATGAAATTGAATAATAAAACTGCATTGTTACGTAGTAAACGACTCCATGACTAAAATTGCCAAAGATTGTATGACATCTGCCAAGAAGATCAACCACAGCACAGTGAATGACAGTAATTGGCAGCCAACATCCACACCATCTGTTGGCTCACCATTTATAATTACTTAACGTGCAAAGCTGCTTAAAAAAGAGATAAAACTCGGCAAGGAAAAACCCTGGATAACTTTGAACGTTTAGTAGTCCTTCTAGCTAATATGATCGGACGATTTGATTTTGGACGCTCACTGGTTTTTTTCATCCAGCTAAGGAAAAAAACACGTTTACGCACAGCTAGGCCGTATGTATCCTTTATTAAAGTTTGCTGTATATGTATAAGGCTGACAGAGGAGAGATTATTGAGTCTTGGTCAATTTGAATCAGTGCGTGATCCATCTCCATCTGGATTGAATGATTTAAACTTGCATGGTAAAGTAGGAGAAATGCACTTGAAGCAGAACATTCAGGGCTTTCTTATGGTGGACTATGAAGTTACCCTGCATTTCTTGTAGCAAGACTGGTGATTGTAAAGGGTGTGTTTTTTTTTAGAGGCTTAGTTTTTAAACTGGCAACACTGTTTCTATAAATTCTCAACATGACAGTTGAAGGTTGACTTGTAGTACGTTTTGTCATTTTGCAGTGAATAGATTAACGCCAGAACAACGCGTGCAAATTGTGCAAACTTATCTTGAAAACCATGGTTCAGTTCGCCAAGCTTATCATGCGCTACGTCCATTTTGCGATCGACATAATCGTTCATCTGAGCAAGTTGTTCGGAACAGGATGAATCGTGGATAATACGCAGCCCCAAGGACGACAAACAGTGTGAACAGAAGAAGTTATTGCCGTTGTGAAGAGCAGTGTTGAGAAAATCCGAATGAGTCGATTCCACTTTGTGGAAGATTTTACGGAAAGATCTTGGCTTGGAAGCTTATAAGATCCAGCTTGTGCAAGAGTTGAAACCGCGTGATCATTAAACGCGTCGTAGATTCGGTGAATGGGCCGAAAATTTGATTCAACTTGATCCTCATTTTCAACGCAAAATTTTGTTCTCCGATGAGGCCCATTTTTGATTAAATGGATATGTAAGCAAGCAAAATTGCCGAATTTTGAGTAGGGAAAACGCAGAACATTTGTCGAGACGCTGCTTTATGGGCTGGTGGAATCATCAATGTTACTGTCAATGGAGAGCGCTATAGAAACACGATTTCGGACTTCTTCGTTCCTCACTTGAATGGCACTGACGTGACAGAGCTTTGGTTTCAACAAGAGGGCGCAACATGCTACCCGACGCACGAAACCATCAAGTTATTGCGAGAAACATTTGCTGAGCGTATAATTTCGCGTAATGCACCTGTGAACTGGCCTCCACGATCCTGTGATCTCACACCTTTAGACTACTTTCTTTG
Source organism: Volucella zonaria (assembly GCA_963966105.1). Lineage (NCBI taxonomy): Eukaryota > Metazoa > Arthropoda > Insecta > Diptera > Syrphidae > Volucella > Volucella zonaria. Next base: position 119,014,823 of record OZ014532.1, read on the forward strand.
GGGGTATGTGAAGTCACTAGTCTATCCCGGTAAGCCAGAGACGTTGGACGATTTGAAAGTCAACATTCGCTGTGTTATTGCTGATATACGCGGTGCAAGTTGTCGAAAATTGGACTTTACAATTGGGCTTCATTCGAGCTAGCCGTGGCGCGCATATGCCCGATATAAAATTTTGAGCACTAGTGGCATAAAATTATCTATTAAGTAAGGTCAATACCATAGACATTAACATTAGCTTCAAAAGTTTTATTTCATATTGAATTTGGATACCCCTAAAAAAAACACCCTTTCTATGGAGAAGAGCTACGGCTTGCATAGAACCAATATTCTCGTACTGATCGTAGTACTACGCTATCTCTATATTTTACACGCGTTTCCGCCCTTCTGGCAATTGGACCGACAGGAGGCAAATCTTGAATACCCATCAATGTCGATTGTGGCTCGTGTTCCGATTAAGGTATTGGAGCTTACTAACTTAATTACTTAAGTTCTGGGTGAATCTGGGCTTCAAATAACTACCCTCTCCAGCTGAACCGGTCTTTAGCTAACTTTAGTTCCATTTAACTTGTTCGCGCCACCTAAAGTCAGGTCTTCAGCTACTGCGTTGTCACTCCGGGCTAGATTCGAAGACTCTGCGGGCCAGAGTATTGGTGTCCATTCTCTCTGCGTGTCTTAGCCATATCAGGCGCAGTTTTCTGATGAGGTCGTATAATTTTTCTTGAATCTTCTCTTCCAAAGTCCGTCAACGCAACCGGGAGTGAATATTTGCGAATGATCTTTCTCTCAAAATGACCGAGGATATCTTCATCCGCTTTCGATAGCCGCCATAAAGTGACTGGGATGACCAAGACTTATATATGTATAGTCGCCCTTGTTTTTCGGAATAAGCCCTTACTACTCAATTGCTTACTTACAATTGTGTTGTTGACAGAATTTGTAGCAGAGTCAAGGTAGACAAAGTCCTTCATTATTGTGATATTCTGTCCAATTCGTCGATGTTGTGGGTCCCTTCTTCGTAACAACATATACTTGGTTTACTTGGCTGTGCTCTCACTCACCGCTAAATCCACGGCTATGATCATAATGTGAGTGTGCCATAATTTTTGCACATGGTTTCAAGTGTCATTGTGCTTTGACACTTGTGTTCTAGACAGATATAGAATTAGTTGGCAATAAACAGTGGAGCGATACACACCTGACGAACCCGGAATTATTGTTACTTCTTATTTAACCAATTTCCAGTCTGTTGTTTTAAAGCAGCGTGAATTTCGTCGTCGTTTTCCTCGTCGTCCTGCACTATGTGCACGAACTGTTAAGTGTTTGGCTGAACATCTCGTGCAAACTATGTCCACTAGAGATGTAGCAAGAAGTGGCCAGTCCTGTATTACTCGTTCGACCGAGAATATCACTGCCGTGGCCGAGGACGTCCGAGAAAGTCCACAAACATCGACGAGAAAACGATGCAAACAATTTGGCATCAGCAGACGTTCATTGGGTCGAATTTTGGTGAAAGTTCTGAAGACGTTTCCTTATAAATTGCGAACCGTTCACCAATTGGTGCCTGCTGACCCTCAAGTGAGGTTAACTTACTCCAAAGCTCTGTTAAACCTGGTACAAGAAGAGGATGATTCCCTATTCAAAATCAAAATGAGCAACATAGGCTATTTCCACTTGGATGGTTAGGTGAATAAACAAAAAAAAATTGCATTTGTGGGGCACGGAAAAATACATGAAATACACGAAGAGCCATTGTGTCCTCTCAAAGTGACTGTATGGTGCGGCATTTTCAATGAAAAAGTGATTAGCCCTCATTTTTTGGAGGACGCCAACGTCGCCAACGTAACCGTAACCGTAACTGGTGAGCGCTCCAGACAGATGTTAAATGAGTTTTTTTCCCCCGCACGTTGCTGAATTGGATCTCGAGCATTGTTGGTTCCAGCAGGAGGGAGCAACTCCTCACACAGATTGGGCAAAAATTTAAATTTTGAATTACCAATTTCCAGGCCGTGTGATCTCCCATTTTAACAATTTGAACTGATCGGCCAGATTGCTAGATCTAACGGCGCCAGACTTCTTCCTTTGGAGCGCCACAAATCTTGCAAGTCTTGAAAGCCAACATTGAAGAAGAAATCACCAATTTGGTTCAGATGTTTTGCGAGCAACACTTCAAAATGCCTTAAAACGAGCACAGTCAACTCAGTGGTCATCTGACCGATATCATTTTTCCAACTTAATGTCATCAGTTTTACACCTTCAAAAACAGAGCCCAATGTTTTTCATTTCTAACAAAAATGGCTGCCAATTCACATTACCACATTACTTTTGCCCCACCTTGTACATGTTATCCTTCTTTTACCCAGCCTATTCCATTGCACTTTCCGAGTGATTTGGTGGAATCTGCTTTATAGCAATCGAGGATCTCCGCTAGTTGTTCTGCTGATCGCGGATAGTTTAGCCCAGGCACAATCTTCAACCTAGAGGGCCGGGTTCTTTTATGGCCCTCGGTAGAAAGCGGCCGGATACTTCGGAGTCAGTAATCCACTTCGGGGGTATGAGAGCTGCCGTTGACCTATGTAGAATTCATCCAACACCATCTTTGTTTTAAAACCCTGTCTACTACTGAATATCCTTACTACTATTCATTCGAAATACTCGTACGTTGAAATTTCCTGTATAAGGTACGAGTATTTGCCATACTGAATTTTGAAGCCACCGTCGATTTAACGGTGCGAAGTCATCCTACTTCTAAGGGTCAGTCATTTCTGAGAGTGAATTGTAGTGTTTTGGTTTTTCCTTGCTACCACGATGTGTAGTCTTAGTTGCAACACTGGGCATCGTGCACACCCATCGGCTACGTTACCGTCTTTCTTAAGCCCAAAGCTCCTAAAGACGAACTTAATAAGATTAATTCTGGTAGATTAACATTTCATGACATCTGTGCAGCTAATTGGTCTAGAGCCCAGGAGTAATTCTTGCTATACTACGCTTCCGAATAATTTGGGTTGGGAAGAGAGTTTTGCTGCGAGCCTGTAGTTAAGTACTAACTATGCCTTTACTGTGTTTGTTATGAATATGAATGATATAAAATTCTGAGAGATCAAAGAGCTGATAGGTAGCCGTCCTACTCTCGCCGTCCTAGACTCGCAAAGTTCTAGAAAACGGTTGCATAGAAATCGACTGTATTTGGAATCGGATCGGATTAATAAGAATTTATGCTAAGTATAACTTGTTTCTGCTGTTAAGGAGGGAGCGCCACTCCTTGGTGTACCAGGGAGAAGATTACTAGCAGTCCTCTTGAAAAGAAAATGGAGCTAGGAGAAGATCAATGATTTAGTCCCAGCCATAAAGTCAAAATTAATGATACTAATAGGTAGGTAGGTCGGTAGGTAAGAAAGAGTGGCTGTTGGAAATACCAACCCACTTAGGCCTATTGGCCCATTGTAACGCCACGTGGATCTATAATCCCCTTACTACTTAATGGGACCAATTTGAGCTCATGATGAAGCGTAGGAGACTGCTTACGTCTATATTCTTTAGACCGTTTAGGTCGTTGTAGAAGAGAGAGCTGGACATGTACAGAGTAGGTGGAGGATTGTCTCCTCCTCTTCCTCGTCCGTGCAGCTTCTGCAGAAATCGTTTGTAAAGACGCCAAGCCTTCTTGCGTGTTTGCCTATGAGGCAGTGTCCAGTGATGACACCTAAGATGGTGCTGAGATGTTTCTTATTTAGACGGATCAGAAGCTTAGAACGATTCAGATCTAGTTTTGGCCGGATCTGTTTGGCCGCTAGACATGTTGGTCCAACAGTCCACCTAAGATCTGTTCTTTTATTGGCATCCAGCTTTAACGTTAATTTGCACGGAGCGATTGGTATACCTATGCTACCCTTTTCCGGCAGAATAGGTAGAGTGGTTCCAATTTTGGCAAGTTCATCGGCTCTACAGGTCCCTGAAATGTCTCTGTGGCCCGGCACCCAACTCTGCTCTGCCATCTCCATAATAGATGATCAGCATTCAAGGGCCGTTTTAGAATTTCGTGGGACCGAGACCAGGGACTTGATAGCGGTCTTACTATCCGAAAAGATGCGGATATCCTTTGCAGCTATCACGCTTTTCTTCAGCCAGGACAGAGCTTCTTTAATCGCTAAAATTTCCGCCTGGAATACGCTGCAGTGATTTGGAAAACGGAAAAAGAGGCATAGATTTAGCTGATCTGAGAAAACGCTGCCACCAACTCCGCTATCGGTTTTAGATCCATCTGTGTAGAGATGGATTGACTTGTCATCTATGAAGGCATCTTCCTCCCAGAAGGATCTAGAGGGGAAGCTTACATGGAAGTCTTTGTCAAACCAAAGTTCAGGTATGGTGTAATCGATGTTCTCTGTGAGGATTCCTAATGTGTTAAGAACGCTGGCATGGCCGAATGAATTATTTGTCGCTTTAAGGCTGCAGTCGCAACTACTGTGTCAAATGAAACAGAATGTCTAATGCCGCAGAGGGGGTAGACCGCAATGCTTAGTTTATGCATAGACATGCTGTTCTTTGGACTTTCCTTGGTTTAATGCAGTTGACTGCACTTTCTAAGGCCGTCCAACAGACGACCACCCCGTAAGTGAGTATCGGTCTTATGACCGAGATGTATAGCCAGTGGGTTATGCGAGATTGAAAGCCCCATTTATTCCCAATGGCTTCTTTACTCTTTCTTGAATATTAGATTTCCAGTTTAATTTCCTGTCATAAATGAGACCCAGATATTTTGCTGTGTCCGAAGATACTAAACTGGTACCGTTTATTGAAGGAGGGTCTATAGTTTGAATTTTTTATTTTCTGGAAAAGAGGACAAGATCAGTTTTATGGGGGTTTATTCCCACCCACTTCCTGGTATATCAGCAGTTCATTTACTACTAAGTTCCAGAGAAGGGAAGAGAGGACACCACCTGCGGCGTACCTCTGCTGACACATCTTTTAACAGAACTCTCACCCAGTTTGGAGTTGATTATCCTGCTTTTTAGCATAAGACTGATCAACCCCCCAAGTGAGTCGTCTACCTGCAGAGTTGTTAAAGGCGCCCTCTATGTCCAGCAAAGCAACCATTGTGTACTCTTTATATTGTAGGGATCGTTCGATGTGGCTAGTCAGTGAATGCAGAGCCATTTCCACCGACTTTCCTTTACAGTAGTGATGTTGAGCCGTTGACAGAAGTCTAGGATCAATTTTAGCTCGTATATATGTGAGGTCCTTTGGAAAAACATGAGAACATTTTCCGGCTTTGGGAATGAAATCTACAATGACTTCTCTCCATGACAGTGGAATGTGGATAAGTTCTACACAGCTCCTCATAATATTTTCTAGCTCAGCCTGCGCTAATAATATCTGTAGCTTGGCAGGTACCGTCCGGACCAGCAGGCTTGTATGGATTGAAGCTATGCAGCGCCCAGAGCAGTTTGGCTCTTGTAATCAGACAATGAATTTTAGTCACGGTTGGAGTAGTCCTATTTGGGTTGCTACTGGCCGCGAATTTAGAGCTATCTGGAAAGTGGGTGTCCAGTAGCAGGTTGAGTGATTCATCACTTGAGGTTTTCCAAAAGCCATCGATTTTTTTCAAACAACTAGTCATCATAGGATTTGTAGAGAGGATTTTTCTTAGCCGCGATGCCTCAGAGATTTCCGTGATTTTGTCACAGAAAGACCTCCATGATTGTCGCTTTGCCTTCCTCAGTTCTTTTTTGTATAATTTGAGGAATTCTTTGTATGAGTCCCAGTCAGCCACTTTCCTTGTGCTTTTTGCTAGTTTGAAAAGTTTTCTGCAAGTGTTTCTCAGCAGTACCAGTGCTGATGTCCACCAATGTGGCTGTTTCTTGCCTCTAGGTTGAATAAGAGAGCAGGAAGTGGCCATAGCCTGATTGGGAGCCAGAGTGGATTCCCTGACTTTCATGTCAAGCTCATTGGTATCACGCGGGGTCTTGATAGTTCCGGGGATAGCGTTTCTGACAGTATTCCTCTGTATTTTGGCCAATCAGTTTTCCGATAGTTCCGGAATGCTGGTTGGCTGGGAGGAGCATCACTCAGGCTGAATTGGATATGTCTGTTCAGACGATACCATCCAGTTCGTTAGCATTCGAGTGATGCTGTCAGAGACAAGACTTCCTGTCGGTTTCTAGTTATAAAAGTGGACTCATTGCCAATGTTGCAAATAAAGAGGTTAGTACTTATAATGTAGTCAAAAAGTGACTCACCTCTATCATTGATGTCGGTACTGCCCCATAGCGTGTGATGAGCGTTAGCGTTGCATCCGATGATGAGGCCAGTTTTTTTCCTTCCAGCCTCCAGTACCATCCTTTCTAGGTTATCACCAGGGAGAGGGCCCACATGATCGTAGCCAAGGTATGCCGATGCCAGCCAGTAGGAGCCTTTGGCAGTCTCTAGTCTGGGAGCGGTTAAGTCGGGGTCGCTGAGATTTGGAACTGCACTAAGGCTACGAGTCACTAATATACAAGTTCTGTTCTTATCTTTGTCTCTTGTATTGAGCGGAGCGTATACGGGTGTCCTAAGTCCACGAACCACGCCTTCTACAGTCCATGGTTCCTAGATTAGCACAATGTCTTCTGCGTTTTTTAAAAGACGCAGAATGAGCGCAGCCGAAGCCTTTTTTGTGTGATGGAGATTAATCTACAGAAACCGTATCATTGCTACAGTTTTAAAGAGTAGCCTCCACCACGGTGCTGTTGAGATCCTCCGATTCTGAAGATGTGCCCAAGAGCTCATCTTCTTCCTCTGATCGTATAGGGCCTCGGTTTCCATTTCCAGGGTGTCGGATGAGGAGACCGACCGCTTAATTGTCACCTCGAATAGATTGGAGTTGTCGCTATCCATTTGTGGAAAGGATATCGCCGCTCCAAGATCTGAGATTGTGCTTGGTGCTGTCTCCGTTAAAGAAGGAGAAGGTTGCTTATCAGCATCCAACCCATCCTTTTTGTAGACCCTTAGATGTATAGACTCGAATCCGAACCGAATCATGCCTTTTGTCTGCGCTAGAGGGTTAAGGGACTCATCATTGTTCACGATCAACGCGCATCTATAAGAACCCCTTAGTTCCTCCAGTTTCGCGACTTTCCAGTCATGAGTCGGAAGGGTCGTCTTACTGAGCCTGATGATTTCCCGAATGCTTTCTGGGAAGGAGGGTTCGGCTGGGATCAAGGTACGAGTTCGAGGTCTGCTAGAGATGTCTCCTCGAGTTTTGCACCTGGCCAAATCTCTCCTAAACTACCTATGGCCTTAGTGAAGAGATCAAGAGATCTCTGACTGGCACATGCGATGAGCTTGACGTGGCCTTGGTGCCAGCCAGCGTCGCTTGTGATGGGAGGTGGTTTGGGGTTTTCCCGCATGATGGCCAAGAAGTTGCTCGAAAGCTTCAGCTTGACCGGCTGCCACCGCTCAAGTGTTATAGAATTGTCGGTATCGTTCCTATCGATTACCGCGATTATTATTGCGTCCGTTAGGACTTCAACGAAGGACCTCTGAGATGTGCTGTTGGATGGCCTAGGGGTTTTGGCGCTGTGGGTTATTTGCCTCTTGGGAACCGGGATGGTTTCCTCCGGCGCTTGGAGGAGTCTTTAGGTGTTTTGAGAGCAATGGAATCAGTGGGTAATCCGTTTTTTAGGATGTTGTTAGCCCACTCAATCTTGCTCTTTATGTCCGCACTTCTCTCAACCTCCGGTATGGATTCGAAGGTTTTGATGATGTGTGAAGCATTTCAGCGTCATAGGTAGAGCACCTCAGATGGAGCTTGCCGGATGCGGCTGAGCTCCAGATTCCTATTTGGGGAGAGGAGTTTTGGTAGTAGCGATAAGTCTGTGCCCTGCCACAAACTTGCTGCTGCTAGGGGTGGAGGAAGTGCTAGGACAGTTCTACCACTCCCTGAAGATTTCTTTTTAGGCTCGTTGCCTCTCGTCAATGCAGGAGCTTTGCCGATAGTCGGTGCAGCCACCGTTCTACCGCCCGGTGTTAAAGGAGTACCGGCCTCCGGTTTTGTTTTGTTTAGGTTTTCCATGAGTAGCGGAGAGAGGGTGGTCCATCTGTACAGAGATCCGCCATATACAGATAAATCTAGCTAATCCGGAGGTCGCCAAGTATCCGGATACTCCATTCGCGACTGAGCTATTTTTGGAGAAGCTGGGCCCTCAGCCAGGTTGATCTTCGGCACGGGTCGTATGACACCTCTGCCTCTACAACTCGACAAGTTCAATGCTCGCGGTAGAGGATGACACTAATAAGATAAAGGTAAATGAATTTTCCGAATCGACGTTGCCGTTTTTATGTCAGTTTATTACTGATAAGGAGAGATGATGATGAGGTTATCCCTTCTATAAACGACACAGCTCTCAGAATCGGATGCAAAGATAGTGTGCAGTTTTAAGCTCATTATACTACGTATTCCACTAATCTGATATAGACTTGAATTAATTAGGCAATCTACCATCATACTATATTTTCAGAGGACCTATTAAGTGAGACGAACAGTGTGAAGGCGCCCATTTAAGATGACATTCCGAATATGACCCTGAGAATTATTGATCCTTCTTAGCCTTAACCCAACGACAGGCTCGGCAGATGATTAGACTGCAAACCAAATGACATTGAATGCAAAACAACTAAATCACTTTGACCATGATTTTCTCTCTTGTGAGTCTACATAGTCATAAAATTTAGCATACTGAGTTCCAAAACAATTTGAATAAAACAAATGGCCATTAAACCAGCGGCATATACATAAAAAAAAACCTTGCGATTGCAACAATTGAAAACGTTATTCCAAATAGAGAAAAACCAAGTTCCCAAAGTGAATACCATAACTTATATAAATGTCATAATTTTGGCAAGAAGAATTAGACACCAACCGGGACGGGACGTCCCAAGCAATTTCCAAATAACGTCTCATCACAGTCATTATTCAAACATGCAATAACTCGAATAAGATAATAAACTGTCCATTTTCATAAATTTTCATAATGCACAAGTACTCGTATCTTCCCCACTCTGAGCAATTTTTCAATGCCTACAAACAGACAACAAAAAAGATTTAAGGAAACCCAACACACCCTAACTGCAAGTATTCCATTTAGAACCATCATCTATAGACCAAACCCTCAATATACTTGGTCTAAACAACTTTGTGGTAGTTTCAGAGTACCATATAAATACTTTGAATGGTCACCTATAGAGTATAGAAAACTGCACCCATATCCACCCACTGAAAACTCCGTATCTATAGGCTGTGGGCTGTGGGCTGTGGGCTGTTTAATCATGACCAGATTCCAAATACTTGTACATGACTCCACGATTCCATGACTGCCCACAATGCGCTTCAGCGGACTGCTTTATCGAGTCACTTCGGTTATATCTTCTATATGCGGCTTATATGGTACATTCAAAATTGGCTGACTGCAATTTTCTACATTATTTACATTTACACAAAAAAGAAAATTGAAAAATTCGTATTGTGGCTGGACTTTGGTACCCAATTGCCCGTAGAACCACAAAAGTTGGCCGCCACTGTGTAGGAGCAAAGCCTATGCGGCCACAAAGGTGGTATCTCTGATAGATACGGAAGAGTATGGTGAGGTAGAAGCAAACAACTACCAAAACCCAGCACAACTGGAATATGAAGAAGATACTCGTATACCCTAAATAAAATTATCCTGCTGCAATGCATAAAAAGAAGTTTTCTAAATGTTTTCATGTGCGAGTGTTCGTTGGCACTGTGGCCTACAATAATTTGGTGTGGCGATGGAATGGGGCGTTTTGGGGCATTTAGAGTGGGCCAGGAAGGTGTTGCTATTTCAGTTTTCCGAACAAAGTGTTGTTATCGGTGCACCTTTTTTTTTTTTTTTTTTTTTTTTTTTTTTTTTTTTTTTTTTTTTTTTTAATATCTATGACATTTTCCTTGTCTTTTCTGTTCAATACAAATAGAGATATACAGATGTCTGCATATATAGATACTTATGGTTTAAGGAAGCTCTTGGTTTTAACACGCCTCGTCGATTGGAGAACAGTCTTCTTTTGGTTGGTTGAGCTTAGTATCGTTGCGGGGATCAAAAAGTGAATAACAATCATTTAAAAGGATTATCTTATTTATAAGTATTTTCAATTTATTTGATAACTCATTTACACGTGGATTTATATACATACATACGGATATGTACAGGTATAATATAGAAATTGTGTAACACCTTCAATGGGCAAACCAAGGAGACTCTCTCTCGTCACGGTGCGATACATTTAAAAATCCTCTTTGTATGGTCCCCGCATCGTTTATCGTATATCGGGTAGTGTATATATTTTTATATTGTGTATTGTGTATTATGTATCGTATATCCACTTCAAACGAGTTGCAAAAGACACATCATACCGAGTAGTGTGTGCATTCGATTTAATTTCTTTTCCATTTTTATTTAACTCGTATATCTGCACTAGAACTTGACACAAATGACTTAATCACTATTGTTAATATCCAGTTGAAAAAATTTAACTCAAACTCGGTACCAAAAAAAAAAAAAAAAAACCAAAACACCTCACATCACTCTCGATTTCACTCTCTGTTCGGTCGGGAATTTTTGGTTTTTCGTTCCGGAATATATGTATACTTTCTCTGTAATAAATAACAAATCTAAAATCGGTTTATTCAGTAAATAAAAAATAAATATGTTACTCAACAATTAAAAAAAAAAAAAAACAGAAAAAAAAAACAACAACCTCAAACGCTTCGGAGACTCTTAAATCCAGCTGATAGCATTGAAAATTCCAACAAACACACACGCATTCTAGGATATATTGTGTATAACGAGAAAATCAAATGAAAACAACATTTGTATGACGGTGTGGCGCGCAAAACAACAAAAACAATAGCACACTAGAGGTATACTGCGAATATACCACCAACGATAATAATGATGTTCGAAGATAATATTGCGAATCATAGTGGTATTGGTGGGTGTTAGGTTAGATCCACTATTGCCTCTCTACTTCTGTAGGATACTCATATTCCACCCTACACTCCCACCCGAATGGAGCAAGCGCAATACCAACAATTCCGGCATGTTGTTGATTTACTCTTGTACACCTCTGACTTTAAAACACTGAATAAGCCAACAAATGAAATAAGGCCTTTTTCCTCTTTTATTTTTCATTTATTTTAATTAATTATCCTCTCGATCTACATACTTATAACCAGTTAAATGAATAAATTGTGTAACAATCATCAATGATGCAAATCTATTCGAATTTCAAGTTTAAAACGAATTTATCTGTAGTGGCTACCATCAGGAACAGATACAACATCCAAGTAACAACAACGGTTATCTGAGTTGCATTTGCATTTAGAGAGATTTATTCCTCGTCTGTCTTTTTCGTGTATCTTCTCTCTATTTTGTTATGGTGATTCGTTTGTTTTTTTTTTTTTCATTTTTTTTCTAATTTAAGTGCGAATGTCAAATGAAAGTGTGAATATAAAACAAATTCGAAAAATCCAAAAGCAACACCACGATAATTCGGAAAAGTGCAAACAAAAAACAAACAAAAAAATAAAATCAGTAGTCGAGTAAGCTAAGCTTAAATGGTGGAAAATTGCACAAGAAACCAATAAAAAAAAAAAAAAACAAAAAAAAAAACACACACATCTCCCCGACTGAGAGTGGTGAAGTTCTTACACATCCTTTTTGTTCACATTACATAAGATACACCAACAAGAGACCTAGACCAGAAAAAACACACCGAACTCCACAAAACGAAAACGAATTCAAAATAAATTTCCAAAAATTGTTACATAAATTTGCATCTAAAATCTTTACAAAAAAAAAAAAATTGTCTTAAACAAAAAAATCTTTTAACAATCCCGGTAGCTTGTTGGTGATGAAAATATACGACAACAAAAAAAAAAATAAAAATTCTTTCCAACTATCCGTTCTATTTTGATGTGTAGAAACGAGAAGAGAATGTAGGAATTCCCCAAAATAGATGAAAATGGGGTAAAAGAAATTCGAATCCTGAACCAAATGCCATCCAAGGACAAACAAAGAATAGGGATACTAAAGAATAAAAAAGAAAAAACACAGCAACATAATCTCTGTGTCAAAAAGTGTCTTTTAATTTGTTGTCTCCATTTGATAATTGTGTTGTGATTGTATCCTGCAAGTAAATAATACCTTTTCCGTGTTAAAGTTAATTTTTTTTTTTCTTCTAATTTTCAAAGGACACAGGATAATTTCTATGTACAATGTGATAACAAGAAAACTCTTTAGTTTGTGTGTGTATCCCATCTAAATACTCGCAATTGTTGTATAAGAAAACAAAAAAAAAAAAACAAAAAATTCCTACACAACTCAACTCTCGCTTCCATTTGGCCTACAATAAGTTAAAAAACAAACAAATCTGTCCACAAATAAACCGTATCTAAACAGGAAAATATTCAGTCTAACCTTGAAAATAATATAAATCAGTTTTCTCTGAAAAAAAAAAAAATAAAAATAAAAATATATACATATATACACAGACTGTATATCCTGCTACACTGGATGACCTTAAAAAATATATACGAATACATTATGTCGGTTTTTTTTTTTTCTTTTTTTTAAGTAACTAATCGTGCATTAATCTCCTAATGGTATGCAAATTGATTTACAGTGGTGTGAAAAATTCAATCGCTAAAATTGTTTAATTAATGAAATTCAATAAAAAAGAAAATAAAACGTAACAGCCCGTCCATGTTATCAAGATAAATGTTAAAATTTGAAAAAAAAAGAAAATAAAAATAATAAAAAATAAAATCTTATTTTGAATGCTACATGTCCTGCAAAATGTTTATATTTAAAAAGAAATAAATACATATTTATATCTTAAAGAGAATAATTTATAAAAAAAAAAACATATAAAATCACCGAATTTGCCTTATCACCAGATATAAACGTTGTTTTCTTATAAGAAAAGAAAGAAATACATATGTGCTAAAAAAGTTTGCAAAATCCAGAGGATTATAAATTTATTTCAAATTAAAAATGCGCTAAACTAAACAAATGCTTTACACAAACTATTTTCGAATTTTTTTTTGTTTTTTTTTTTATTAAAGAACAACGCAACGCTATATAAATATATATTTTATAAACAGTTATAGTGCTTTCTAAACTTCAACTTCAATAAATGTAAAGAAAAAAAAAAAACATACTCAATCCAACGAAATACTTTTTGCAATAAAAATCTTCCGTCTAAATAAATAAAATAGAAATATTTATATGTATTTATAAAATTAAAACTATTTTCATATACAAGAGAGACACTACAAAAATAAATATAGCTGTTAATTAAAATAAAGTGAGTTTAGTGAGAGTATACAATACATATTTGCCAAATTTTGATTTTAATTACCAAAAATTAATTAAAAATACTAGAGTTTTGTGAAAGCTTACAACCTAATTTTAAAATGCAAATATAAAGTTTAATATAAATTAAAAAATCAAGAGAAAAATTCAATTAATAAAAGAAAATCTTCATGTGATATATAATTTCCTATTAACTGAAAAATAATTCTATATCATCAAGAACTGTCATATCCTTTTTTTCTATTGCGTTTTTTTTTGCGCACATTTGATATCCTATATCTAGAAATAGAAATTAAAAGAAAATAATAAAACTTTGAACAAGCATGTTGTTACGATTACCCTGACTAGAGGGAAAGTGGAATATAAAATGCAATATGTATAATAATCAAAATCACCAATACATTTTCCATCTTCTCCGGCCAGTTATTCCTTTTGTTCATCATTCTACTCAATATCAATGCAAGTGCATACTACGAATGAAGAAAACATACATCCAGACAATAACGAATTTTCCGGTGAAGCTTGACTGCCCTACTGACCATGGTGTTGTGAGTGTGAAATGTGAAAATTGTGGAAAAGTTTGAAACTTGAAACACTGATGAAAATCCCCAACAAAACGGGAGAGTAAAATACAAGAGATAGAGAGAGAGAGAGAGAGAGAGTGATATTGAAACTAAAAACGAAAACGAAAACGAAAACAAAAACGAAAACGAAAACGAGAATGAAAATGAAAATGAAAATGAAAATGAAATTGAAAATGAGATATCCTTTTGCCATGTGGTTTTACTTTACGGTACGTCGAATCAACGTGATATGGAACGGGAAAGTACAAATTTAAAAAGGACGCGTTTGAAAAAAAAAAAAAAAACAAAAGTAACCTCCGCCGCGTGCTCTATATGATAACTTTCGTATACAAAAGCGTGTTTCTTCTTCTTTATTCACTTTTGCATTTCGATGCGCTTTAAACGGTATTTTATTCGTGCACTCGTGTATCTACGAGTCCGTCGGTAGTAGAGAATAAGAATATACATATTATCATAATCGAAAGACACAGGGATGTTTCTGTTTCTTCAATGCTCAAGAAAGTCTACATAACCCTAAAACAGGAAGTGAAAATAAATTAAAAAAAATAAAAGGAAAATTAAAATATGCATAAACATGTTGTAATTGAAAATGAATTTTTAATTAACATCGACAGTATTACGCTCGTAATATTCAATGCTCATTGGGAAATAACAACACACCAATCTTCTCTCTGGTGGATATTTGTTTTGACACAGTGAGAGAGGATGTTAATAAAGAATAATGTTAGTGTGCTACTCTCTATTGCCTGTCTATCCTTCTATTATTTTTATTTTTTTTTTTTTTTTGTTTGTGTTGTTGTTTCTCTCCTTTTTGTTTTATAATTTATCACAAAACGATTGTATACTTTCATGAAACTATTCATTAGTTCCTCATACATTTAATTCATTTTAATGGCATTTAAAAGGAGACAGCTTACACATAAAAATATAAACATAAATATCCACTCATACAGGCAGAAATATTGAAATACCATATATCTAAAGGCAATACCTTGTATTTTTGCCAATCGTAATGCATTTCGTATCTACACAATTGTAAATCCATTTTTGCATTGTACATTTGCATACACGTTACTGAGGTTAGAAATCATTGTCGTATTTATGTGACTTTACAGATATTGTATTAAGCGTGTCATTTTGTGTAGTTTGTCATATTTGTTGTCATCATCGTTATATTGTGTGTATGGTATTTTTGAAATAAATCAAACTGTCAAAAGATACGAGTACGTAATATTTTTGTACAAGTATGTGAATGAAATGCAATAGCAATGCTACAAAATGAAACAGAAATGTTTGCTTTCCCTTTTTCCTTTTTTTTTTTTGTTGATTTTTTGTCATTTGAAGTCGATTTGCCTGCCCAGCATGCATGCTACTGTCATTTTGTATGCAATGTCTTTTTTTTTTTTTTGTAATTAATCTATAATGAGATATGTTCGTCATTTTGACATACTCATGTATGCATTTTGAATACTTTTTTTTTTAATGCGGTAGAGAATGTTATACATTGAGAATGAAAATTTCCAACTTTTAAAGCATAAGGTCATTGTTTATTGTCACTTCAAAAATTATGTAAACTTTGTTCCTTGATCTCTTGATTTCAATATATCCTTAAATATTAAGGGTACACTTACGTGCATATTTCTGTATGTGATAACATTAAAACCCATCTACCACACGATACTACCTCGAAAGCATGAGAATCAGCAAGAAGGAAGAATTCGTAATTGCGTAATAGAGAACAAATGTGACTTCAGTAAATATGCGCGTAATTGAAAAATCATAAAAAGGGAAAATCCTGACTGACTGAAAAGTTTCCGACCGAACAATGATACAAGACATTTTTTCTCAAATTTTTTATTTTTATTTTTCTACATAGTCTCCTTGTAACTCTACACACTTCTCCAACCCGTCCAAATAGTACTCGGCGTTTTTCTCTGCAAAATAATTGTTCACGAAGGTGATTGCCTCCTCATTTGACGAAAATCTCTGTCCTCCAAGCGCAGTTTTTAGATGAGGGAACAAAAAGAAGTCGCTTGGGGCTAGCCGCTAGATCTGGTGAATAACGCCATGGCAACCGCTGAGGTGTGAGACGGCGCGTTGTCTTGGTGAAACAGGATTTTCTTTTTCTGCAAATGTGGCCGTTTTTCCGCAATTTCTGCCTTCAGCTTGGCAAGTATGATGCGTAATATGCTCCTGTAATGGTTTTTCCTTTTTGAAAATAATCGACTAAGATACCTCCTTTCCTATCCCATCACTCTCCCAGACGAAAAAACACTTTTTGTTTTTTTTTGGAGCCGGCTCGCCCTTTGCAGTCCACTGTTTTGACTGAATTTTGGGCGTATAATAGTGTATCTAAGCTTAATCGGCGCCAAATCTCGAATTTATTGCGCCTAAACTGCACCAACAGAGTGTTGGAAATATTCATTCGAACACGTTTTTGGTCTAACGTAAGCAAACGCGCGGACAGCTTTCTCATGCCTAAATCTGGATTTAATATGTAACAAACGCGTTCTTTGGACATTTTCATAACCTCTACTATCTCTCTCACTTTAATTCGGCGGTCGTCTAACACCATTTGGTGAACTTTAGCAATGTTATCGTCAGTGGTTGCAGTTTTTGGATGTCCCGAACGTTCATCATCTGCCAAGCTCTTATGGCCACGTTTAAATTCAGCTGCCCAAAATTTCACTATGGTAAATGATGGTGCAGAGTTCCCATACACAGAGTCCAACTCATTTTTGACTTGCGTAGGCGTATTGCCTTTCGAAAACAGCTCGATACTCAATTTTTCTCCATTTTCACAAAAAACACGGACATCGACTCACTCAAACGACTGTCAACTAAAAACTGCGCGTCCAAAATGACTGAAAATTCGGTTAGTAACTGTCAAAAGATGCACAACTAGCATTCCCTAGCTTTTATTGGCGAATGCCGCTACCTTTACGTTGCTATCTTCACTTTTCAGACAACCCTCGTAAGCTTCGGTCCTTATAGTGGTGTGAGATCCTTACGCACTAAAAAACACCTCTCTTATACAAACTGCGACTGAGTTCACACTCAACAAGCAGTGCTTCTTTCGCGTTTTATTTTGCTTTAATAAGATATTTTGCAGGCGATTTTCAGAAAATTCCTGCTTACTTTGAAAATTAAGCGCTGTTGAACACCGCGCTAGATAGAGAGGCTTATTTTTTTTCAGACGGCGCAATAAATTTGTCTCGTCAAGGATCTGTTGAACAGAAATATTCGTTTGTCCTTGTAGTCGATTTTTGTATTTTCGCGCAAACATTTTAATATCGTTCTGAAAGTTTTCGACTCCTAGGTCTCTGTGGATATCATCATCATGTACCACGGTACATTAACCCTCGAAGAACTTTGTTTTAGAATGTCTGTAAGACGTTAAGGTTACTAATTTCGGTACAATCCCATAGCTGTATACTATATGTCCAGACCGGTTTTAGCACTTGCTTGTATAGCAGCAATTTCTTAATCTCAAGCTCCTCACGTTTTTTTTTTAACGTGTGCTGTCAATTAAAGTTTAGCGTCGAGTGTCATACCAAGATATTTGGCCTCGTTCGCGAAAGGAATTTGTACTGCGTTAATAAATACATTTAGATTGTCAGTTTGCTTGAGAGTGCAGTTCACATGGACAGACTTGTTTTCATTAAGCGCGATTCGCCAAGTCTTTGTCCAATTGTTAATCCGTGTAAGGGCACGTTGCAACTTAGAAATTGCTTCTTTGACGGTTTTAGCTTTTGCCAAAATGGCAGTGTCATCAGCAAATGTGGCTAGCATTGTATTGTCCGGTTGCGGTGTTTTGCGGGTAATAAGCAAATATAGCAGAAGGCCAAGTACACCTCCTTGCGGCACCTCTGCCCTTATTGTCTTAAAATTGGAATATACGTTTCCGTGTTTGACACGGAAGAGACGGAAGAGACGGACATCTAGGTTTGAACTTAAAATATGAAGCAATTGCTTGGGTAGGACTTGTCGAGGTTTATATTTCAAGCCCTCGTGCCATACCTTATCAAAAGCTTGCGAAACGTCAAGGAATGCGCTTCAACAGACTAACTTACACTCGATTGCTCATCCAATTACATCGGTTATTCGATGGACTTGGTCAACAGTAAAGTGTTGGCTACTAAAGCCAAATTGATGATCGGTCAAGAGGCGATTTGTGTCAATAATCGGTTTAAGACGATTGAGTGAGATTCGCTCGAAGACATTCGATATAGTCGGGAGGAGCGATATTGGTCTGTATGACTTGACGGGCCCCCGCCCAATTGTCAAGGCTTCTCCCATCTATGACGTTGTCTAATAAAAAGCAGGGGCAGAGCATATTACTGGTCTTATAGTAAACATCTTTAGAAAACGCCACCGAAGGTAACTACGATTTGATCAGTTACAAGTTGCCGGTCATAGGTCTTGTTGGTGGCAGGACCACTGGTGGTCCCTACCAGGACTTAAATCACGGTACCATGGGAGTCAGGAGTACCCCGGATTTCGGTCCGGGCCTGACTTGTTGAGGTAGGCCCTCTTGTGGGAGCGTCATGGTGGCTGTGGGTTTTCCTGTTGGTTTGACCCATTGTAGAGTAGCAAATAAGTACTGGGAGCTGTGACCCTCAGAG
Organism: Volucella zonaria; assembly: GCA_963966105.1. Taxonomy (NCBI): domain Eukaryota; kingdom Metazoa; phylum Arthropoda; class Insecta; order Diptera; family Syrphidae; genus Volucella; species Volucella zonaria. The sequence goes on from OZ014532.1 coordinate 119,033,399, forward strand.
CAACAAGAAGTTTTAGACCGGCTTCGACCCATACGAAGGCTGGAACTTGTGCCTCCAACACAAGTTCTGCCTTGGTATTATACTGTTAATGTAGGTAAGCCATGCCAAGGCATATCCTTGCTCCCATGGATGTATGAACATCCCGTAAACATAAGTTTACACGATAGGTGGTTTACATTAAAAACCAGAGGCTATGTATGACTTGACTTCAGTCAGCGGTTTACCGGGTTTCTGAAGTAATTAAGTCTATTTTTCGGGGTCCTGATGGACCATTTTGTTTTGCTTCAACAATCCACAAATTGTGCTTGCTCAAAAGTAGGTGCTTGCGTGATGATTGCCAAACAATACTCAATAAAAATATGGTGTCAGGTCTAAGATTAACTATCAGCTGTCTGAATATTGCCATAGCTGGTTTACTGTTTAGCTCTGACATAACGCGCGTACTGGCCCTGAATCTTACTTTCAACTTTTTGGTTATAGTGTGTACACTCGGGACATGGTAATCCCTCCTTGATGTGTTGTTTTGGTCTTCGTTTTAAGTATATCTTTTAAGATTGTCTTTATTTCTTTTACTTATGTTTAAGAATTCAATCGTTTAAATTTCGTTATGCTCTTCTAAGTGTCCAAATCCTGGCTAAGAAATAGGATGCGTCACTCGACATACTCAGCTGAAAATTTTCGCGTCTTAGATCGATTGTTTTAGACCATCACTTACTTTTTTTTTTATTTTTAAATTTATTTTTATTGTTTCTTTCATTATTACTTACATTCTAGACAAAAATGATTAAATCTATTTTAACAATGATAGTTACTAATTCTAGCTTCCTGGCTCTTACCGAGCGCTCTAAACTTTACAATCTCATTCAAAGTTCACCTTGCCATAAAGCATCAGTCACTTCTCAGAGGCGCCGCCTTACGTTAATGAACGTAGCCTCTCCACTAGGCCCAGTAACTATCCTTAATCTAACTTACAACTAAGAGCAGTAACCTTAGTAGCGTACCGACCTAGGAAAGTGAGCCCACCCTCCCCCCTTCTAGAATGCCACCAGAATTCGGTGTACTCTTTCTCGGTATCAATCCGATCTTTGTCCGCAATCGTGGGACTAAAACGGAGGAGCTCCTGAGCATTGGCGACATACCCGTCGTAGGTGAGCCGCTTGTCCCTCGCACCGAGATTATTACCGAGACACCATCCCTGCTTTGCATTAACCCTTCAGCATCAATATGGAGAAATGCCTCTGGCGGGATAAAGCCCGATAGAAGCGTGCTCTCGTGGTAATAAGCTCCAAAGATCAGGCTATTATCGTTGGTCATTGCTCGTGCAACGTGTCTTCGAATCACCTTAATCTGGAAATTATCAATCCTATTCAGATTAGCCCCATCGTAAGGGACTTTGTTGGGATAATATTTTTTGTACTCTGATTATGGTGTTCTGTGCAAGCCAAGACAGGTCCTAAGACACTGCCTTTCAAACACCCGAATCCTTTCCATCTGATACGGCGCTACATTGAACCACACGGGGCAACCATAAGCGATGACTGGCCTGATTAGGGCCACATAGCATATGACCTTCACCCTGGAGACAAGTTGACTGCTGAGAAATAGCCTTCTTGTCAGGGCTAAAGCCTTCTTGGCCCCAGCAAGACAAGAATCTATACGTTTGTCAAAATACAAATACTTGTCGAGCCAGATACCAAGGTATCTCACTACGCTTCTCACCGCCAATGGCAGTCCGTGCTGTCCAATGATGGCCAAATTTCGCCAGTTATATCTGGTATCCCTAGAAGCCCATCTCAATGGAGTTCCAAACAAGATTGTTTCCGACTTTTGAAAATTGATTTTCAACTTCCAATCGTCGCAATACGCCTTAATATGATCGAAGTCACGTTGCAAAAGGGTGTTAATGACTTCGATTTTTGGACCTGATCTGTACGCCACTAAATCGTCTGCGTACGCTATGGAATGATTGAGGGAACCTACTAGATCACTTGTGTAAATGTAAAACAGTATCTGAGAAATCACAGCCCCCTGTTGTAAGCCGTTTTCAATGTCAAAGATCTTGCTCAAAATGACGTTGTTACATTTAACAACGAACTTCTTTCCCATAAGCATGTCGTAAATCATATATAGCAGGGGTTTTGGCATGCCCATCCTGGTCAACTTATAGAAAGGCCCCTCTAACCACACGGTGTCGAAGGCCTTCTCAAAGTCAACGAGGCAGGCACCCGTACACTGGTTCTTGCATTTATTCCATTGTATGTTGGAGACCAGCTTTGACGCAGCATGAATAGTGTCATGCCTCGCTCTACAACAAAACTGATTTTCCGGAATTAGATCATTTTCCTCAACCCACCTTAACAGTGCTCTATTAACCACCTTCGCAAATATCTTGCTAATATTCGGAAGCAGACTAATTGACCGAAGATTAGCAGGGTTAGTTCTAACTTTATCCATTTTTCGGGATTGAATGTACCACTGCTGTTTTCCAATGCGTCGGATAAATGCATTATTCAGCGCATTGTTAAACAGCGTAGTAAATATATCCACTGCTTCCAAGGACAGGTGTCTTAATACGACGTTTGGAATACTGTCCACACTCGACGATTTTTTGTTTTTCAGCGATCCAAAGATGCACAGAACGAGAAAGCTCGTTCATCGGCGATGATGACGTTTGCAGCGTTTTCTTCACTGAATACGGTGAAACCGTATGGCCAATTTTGAAGTTCGTTGCGCAGATAATAGTGATTTACGTAGGCCCTGTTGTCAATGTCGTGATTACAGTGAACAGGATTGTTCACCGTATACACTGCCTCGAAAAAAGGTCCCAGCAAATCCACTTTCTCCTGTGGGTCTTCGACCACGAAAAGACCGTCGCCTGAGTCGACACTCTTTGGACTTATGCCAACGGTCAGTAGTGTCTGTCTGTTTTCTGTTGTTTGTGGAATTCGGACACACTGAATGTCATTTTGATCTTTCCTCCTGAACAATTTATTTATCTGCGGGAACATATTCAGACTACTGGATTTTATAGCTCGAATCTTATTGCCCCAATACAGACTTACTGTAATTTTCTTTAATTAATTGCTTTAGGTTTTTGATCAGTGACTTTAGTGTTCTTATGTCTGTGTCATTTCTGTAAGCAAACTGTCTGTACAGCTGCTTAAGCCTCGAGAGCAGTCTACTTTTGTGTGCGTACAATGCGTTGATTGTTGGAGTTCTGTACTTTTCGATCTGGCTTTCGTCGGAGTATTCTTTCCGAGCGATAGTCTGCTCCATAGTTCGTTTGACAACGTCTTGCATCGTCAGTAATTTAGACCATCAGTTCTGCATTACGTGGTCACATTTATAATGGAATTCCTTCGAAGGCCTCTGGCTTAGTTGAGCAAACCTATTTACTTTTAGATGACCAAAGTTGATAATTAAACTCATTGCTTGATGTTTTTTTTTTTGTTTTAAATTTTAAGGTGAGGTACTGGGTATATAACTTGCGGTTATTTCAAAATTTGAACGTTTATTTAAGAAAAACATGTACAATAATATTATTCAAAGTACCGCCCATCTGAAGCTATGACTTTTTCCCATCTTTCTGGCAATTTGTGGATCCCATCCCAAAAGAACTGCGCCGGCTTGGCAGCCAAGAATGAATCAAGCCAATTTTTGATATCGCTCGGATGTGAATCGTATTTCAGTGAGGGCGTTCTGCATCGACCGGAACAAATGGTAGTTAGAAGGGGCAAGGTCTGGGCTATAAGGCGGGTGGGGTAAGACTTCCCATCCACTGTTTTCCAAATAGTTCTTAACCGGAATAGCAACGTGGGGCCGAGTGTTGTCATGATGGAAAATTATTGCCTCGTGTCTGGTCGCATATTCCGGGCGTTTTTCGGCCACTGCTCTCTTCAAACGGATTAATTGAGTTCGGTAGCGTTGTCCATTGATGGTTTCACCCGGTTTTAGCAGCTCATAATACAGCACACTCATCTAATCCCACCAAATGCAGAGCATAACCTTCGTGCCATGGATATTCGGCTTTGCCGTTGATTTGGCTGGTTGGCCGGGTTTCACATATGATTTTTTGCACTTGGGGTTATCGTAATGGATCCATTTTTCATCACCAGTAACAATATGATGCAAAAATGACTTCCTTTTGTGACGTTCCAGCAGCATTTCGGACATGCAAAACCGCCTTTCGACGTTCTTCTAGTTCTTCATCTTCAAACTTTTTTGGCTGCCCAGGACGTTCATCGTCTTCCAAGCCAAAATCACCACTTTTAAATCGTGCAAACCACTTTTGGCACGTTCGCTCAGCTAGCGAATGTTCACCATAAACTTCCACCAAAATACGATGACTTTCGGCAGCAGTTTTCTTCATATTAAAGTAATGAAGAAGAACTCTCCGCAGAAACACTCTTTCAGGCACAAAGTTCGACATATTTGAGTGAAAAAAATTATTGTTGTTTACGCTTCAAATGAATGACATATAATGACGTACAATGACAGTAGCTTTCCAACTCATGTTCCAATGGAATAATAACAATAGAATAATACTAGTTACGCCATCTCTTAGCAAATCCAATATATCACTGCATATCATATTTATCAGGAACGGAAATATTGCTCTATTATAAACGATTTATCTATGAACGGGCATACCGAAATACCTTGATCAAAAAGTTCCCGGAATACATTCAGAAAATTAAAAATACAAATTTGTTCATCTAAATCTATGTTGTCCCCTTCAAAGTAATTCCCATCGACTGCAACATACTTATTCCAGCGCTCGATCCAATCGTCGAAACAGTTTTTATATTCGGTTTTCGGTATGTCTGTCAGTGCTTCCTGCGATTTTTCCAATACTTCCCCTCGGCTGCTGAAACGCGTTCCTCGTAGTGGTGTTTTAACTCGATTGAACAGAAAGAAGTCACAGGGATCCAAACCAGTTGAATTCGGTGGCTGTTGGATGGTATTTGTTGCATTTTTCGTCAAAAAATTACGAATAATCATGGCACTATGCGACGGAGCGTCATCATGGTGCAAAATCCACGAGTTTCCTGCCCACAATTCTGGTCTCTTTCGGCGAATTGCTTCACGTTAACGTCTCTTAAACGCCCAAATACTCGTAATACTCTTTGCTTACTGTCTGGCCTTCTGGCAAAAATTCATGATGCACTACACCGTTGCACTCGTAATCCATGAAAACCGTGAGCATTGCCTTCTTTTTTGACTGAAAACGACGTTGTTTTTTTGGTCTCGGCTCATTTGGTGAACGCTATTCACTTGACTGATGTCTGGATTGCGTGTCGTACTCATATACCCACGTCTCGTCTCCAGTAATGATCCTTTTGATGAATGTGGGATCGGATTCAGCCTCGCAAATCATCTCTTTTGCGACGTCAACACGGTCCCTTTTTTGCACGAAATTGAGATCTTTGCTGCTACACGACGGAAACCCAAATCATTAACCAGAATGTTTTGGACGGATCCATAGGAAATGTTCAAGTCCTCCGCTATCCCTCTGATGGTTAATTTGCGGTTATTGGCAAACATTTCTTTTACTTCATCAACGATTGACTCACTTTTGAACGGCTCGTGCCACTGGTAAACGACCGTTTTCCTCAGAGAATCGTTGCCGAAACACTTTTCCAACATTTCCAACGTCCCGCACCATCAAATCCGTTTTTTACTCGTACAAGTTCGTTGTTGTAAATTGAAATCCAATTCTAAATTTGTAAAAAATCGCCAACACACACAGAGATAGATGTACCCTTGGCTACGTAACTTTTGCAAATGTTAAGCCATGATGCTAAGATTTAGACGGAATGTCAACAACAGATTTACCAACTTAACAAAAAAAAAACAGAACTCAAATCGGAACAATGGGAGCGCCGCACGGTGGCGGCGTCATTTCATTTCAGTTAAAAAGTAATCTCTGGAGGTTCTCGACGATCTTGGAACCTCGAAGTCAGGTTTTTGGGCCTCTATCCGGGTTATGTTAGAAGTTGGAAAATTTCATTTACCGAAAAATCTTAGTTTTTTTTTTTAGTTTGTGAATGTGTTGCAATTTTTATTTATATATAAAGTAAAACCTCATTCTCATTTTCTAAGCCTCATTTGAGTCAGTTAATTAATCCATCTACAGTTTGTTTTTTTATTTTTTTATTTAAAATCCTTTGCATTGATAAATTAATTTGTTTCCTTAATTATAATATCTTGCATTATTTTAATATCTGTTTTGTATCTATCCACAAAATAATTGTCAAATTGGAAATATTGCGAATGTTTCAAAATGCGAATCAAAAAAAAAACAAAAAAAAAAAACGCTAAAGCAATCGAAAATATAAAAATCACATTGCCAACTGAAATGAAAAGAAAAAAAAATAAATTTACAGACTTATATACCTATAATGCTAATAATGTTTATGAGAATTTTGTTTTGAATATGCAAAATCGCAAGTTGTATTGTTTTGTATTTGCCGCACTCGAATGATGAACATATACCCGTATTTGTATCTGTTTATTTTCAATATATATACATCATATCTGTATCTATATCTATAAACTCAGTGTCATTCATGTATGTATAAGCATAGAAAATAAATATGTCAAAACTGAATATCACAAAAAACATGGATCCATCACATAAGTAACAATATGCAGATGATACTTGTAGCAGGAGGGTAAGTTATACAGTGTCATGTCAACATGAGTTTAATTTGTTTTTTTTTTTTTTCAATTTTTTCTATTTTTAAAGTACAAAACAATTTTATTTTCTGATATTTCTTTTTATTTTAATTAATTTTTTTTATTTTGTTTTAACAATTAGATTTGTATTAAATGTGTCCGATGTAAATATCATGTAATAGACGTGTCTAAATGTATCTGGTGTCTTAATGTTAAGTTAGCAAGATAGTTGGCAAATGCTTTATTTGAAAATACACTTTCGGAAACAACACACTATACAATTTAGAGTATTGATTGACCATTTATGATTATTTTTATCGTTTATTTAAGTTCAATGGCTGGCCAACTGGAAACTTAACAGTGTATTTCGCTTTTTGTTAAGTAATGTTTAAGTACATGCTTTTGTTAAATAAATTCCTTGATCTTTTCGTTAACTATCATAAAAAAGGTGGCTGTTAGGCGGACGAGGGTTTCCAACCTAACTAAGAAACAAAACATTTTTCCTTCAAATTTATTTTTATTTTTCTGTTTAGTCTCCTTGTAAGTCTATACACTCATCCCGATGATGTTCCCATCTCTTCAACCCGTCCAAATAGTTCTTGTCGTTTTTCTCAGCAAAATAGTCGTTTACAATCATGATGGGCTCCTCATTTGACGTAAATCTATGTCCTTTGAGTGCAAGTTTTACTCGTAGCTTAGCGAACAAAAAGAAGTCCTTTGTGTTAGATCTGGCGAATAACAAGGGTGCTCAAGCAGTTGGCATCGTAATTCGTACATTTTAGCAATGGGAAAATCTACATAGTGATTTTCTCTGCAGGTGATTTTGATGCCAATCAAATTTTGGGCCCAGTGAGTTTTGTGCATAGATTAGAAGATTTCGAAGTTGAGGTTTTTAAATGTGTTACGGGTTTTAAATCCAGTTCTATTGGGGAGGATGGTGTGCGAATTCGTTCTGTTAAACTTATTTTACTCAAAATGGTTGCCCATCTCATTCACATTATCAACTTTTGCATAACTACTGCTACGATCCCCCATTATGGTAAAATCGCAAAGGTTCTTCCTATCGCCCTGAAAGCAGACGCAAATTCACCTGCCGACTTTAGATCAATCAGTATCTTGCACCTCTAAAGTCCTTGAAAAGATACTAGAGATACAAAATTCTGAAAATTTCTACTGTACAGCAAGCAATCTGAATTCAGAGCAAATCACAGTTCCTCTATAGCTATGGTGAACCTGCTTGAGGCAAGTTTATTACCGGGACTATATAAGTCACCTATATTTGCTCGATTTTTCGAAGGCCTTTGATGAGGTGCATCACAGCACCCTTAGGTGGAAGCTCAAAAACTAGTTCAGCTTCATTGACAGGGCAGTAACTTGTTGGAAGTTATTTGTCAGGTAACACATCGGCTGAAAATTCCGTGCTGTTTGTAAGAGAGGACACCACTTGAATTAAATTGTGTTTTACTATAAAACGGCGCGGACTTTTCAGCCGTTATGTTTCAGAGAGTAATCTACGGCAGCAGATCCTCCTCACTAAAGGTTATAACTCAAGGAGTTCCTCAAGGATCAACTCTTGGGCCAATATTGTTTTGCATGTTTATTAACGATCTCCCATCAGTCAGTACTCACACCTCATTGCATCTTCATGCTGCTGAGGTTCAACTTAACCAAGTCAAACCCTTTGATAAAATCGATGAACCCGCTTGTTAATGTGGATGCCAGCCGAAATTCGGTTTGGTCCGTGACTAATGGGTTACTTCTTAACCAAAATAAATCTCAGGTAATACCCATATCTAAAAGGGATTTTGGTCACAACACTTTGTTAGACATCTTTGTCTCAAATAACAAAATCAAGGCTATTGAATGCTGTACGAGTTTAGGACTTAGCATTGATCGTAACCTGTTAGGTTAAAATCACGCTGATCCATTCATTGGTCGTATCTATGGTTGCCTACGTAAATTGTGACTAATTTCGTACTTTACCCTTGTGGAAACTAGGCGTAAGTTGGTACTGACGTTAATATTTCCCATCATTACTTATGCTGAGGTGTTCTATAGCGCTTTCGCAACGGGAGATAATTACAAGTAGCATTCAATAATGCAGTACACCATGTATGTTATATGATCTTCGCAGACACCACAATACCTCTGAACATTCCAAAAAGCTAATAGGTTGCACACTGCAACAACACATTAATGCAATAAATTGAATATCAATCGTTCCATAAGAAATATTACTATTACTCCTCTTCGTTGTCAATACGTAACTACCTCGCTGTCAGAGTTTGGAATTCACTTCCACCGCGAATCAAAGTAATTCTCAACCGTGCAAACTTTAAAAGTGTAATCCTCTAATTGAAATTTGCAACTAATTGAATTCGAGTTTTTTTTTTATTAATCTGCAGATAAATTAAGCTCTGTGCTTTTGGAATAGCATAATGGTCACTTGCCTGTCTTTAAATGTACTAAAAACGACTTGTTCGCAGTCAGCTCATTCCCAATTCGCTGAGGTGTGAATGGACCATTATTTCCCAATTTTTCGCTACAGCTTATGAAGTAATGATGCGTAGTATGCTCCTATTATGGTTTTTTCTTTTTCAGGGTAATTGACTAATACAAATCTATGACTATCCCAGCCGATTGAACAGCCTTTGTTTTTTTTTTTGTGTCAATCCTCCTTCGTAGTCCACTGCTTAGTGCTTCTGTTCCTGGAGTATATTGGAGTATATCTATAGTATTCAATCGGCTCCAAAACTCTACTGTATTGCAACCAAACTGCACCAACAGAGTATTAGCAATGTTCATTCGAACACGTTTTTGGACCGGAGTGAGCAAACGTGGCACCCAGTGCACGGTCAGTTTGCTCATGTCTGAATCTCTATTCGATATGTGACAAACACGCACTTCAGACAATTATCCACTATTGCTTTATTTACAGAAGCCCTAAATTGGACAGCAGTTCGATCTTTAAGAAGTTTGATGCGCTGTCTGACTGCATTCAAAGAATTTTATCCCTGCATATGTAATCCTACAGAAATCGCTATTACGGGCGATTTTAACATACAAAATTCTTGGTGACAACACCCGAAGGACGGTTGTTAAGATATCCGCTGACGAAAATAACTTGGCCCAGCTTGTAAATGAGCCCACGCGAATACCAGACGTTGATAGTCATACAGGTAAAACCTTGGACTTGTTTTTAACTTCTCACTCTGTCTATGCTCGTCGTATCACTGTGTCATATCAGCCAATTTCTAATACATCGAATCCAGCTCCAAGGCTGGACTGGAACTGACTGCAACGTCTTTGTTAGGCGTGCGAAATTCCAATATGACCAAAAATGGAGACACAAAAAACTATAATGTCCCAAAGGCAGTAACAATTTTTGGTCGTTCGTCAAAAACGTCAGAAATTCTGCCTCATCCTCCATCCCAGCGCTCATTTACAAAGAGCTGCCAGCTCTTTAGACAAGGCCAATATGCTTGCAGCAGACTTTGCGGCCAGCTCAACACTCCCAGATTGGGCTCTGTCTCCGCCTATACTACTTTCGCACTCCTGTAGTAGCAAGAGCTCTCAAATGTACATAAATCTGCTGGTCTAGATGGTATATCTCCCCTTCTTCTGAAGAGGTGTTCTTCCTCGCTGGAAAAACCACTGCGTAAGCATTTTCATCAATCCTACCCTTTAGGACTCTTTTCGAGCAGAGGGAAAACAGCATTTCTCCAGCCCGTCGCTAAAAATGGCAAATCTTCCTCTCTATCCTCCTACAGACGCATTGCGTCCCTTCTTTCCAAGCTCATGCAAGCGCTGATAAACCGTCAGCTTATGAAATATCTCGAAACACGAGAACTTCTTAATGACCGGCAGTACGGTTTTCGTAGCAACAGGTCCACTGGTGATTTGATGGCATATCTCACCGAAAAGTGGAACCAAAGCGTACATCAATCTGGCGAAAGCAATATGGTTCACTTGATATTTCTAAAGCATTTGACAGAGTTTAGCAATAGGCTCTTCTGTCGAATATGCGTGCTTTTGGGATCGATGACTCTCTTCTTCAATGGATAAGAAATTACCTTTCGGAACGTTCAATTCAATTTGTCTTGGACGGTTTCAAGTCTGATATTCACAAACTAAATGCTGGTGTGCCTCAGGGCTCCGTTCTGTTTCCGACACTCTTTTTAATTTAAATATCTAGGATTCCTCCAGCAATGTGAGAAGTATTTCACCCCCTCTGGTCTAGCCTTAATATATAAGGCACTCATCCGCCTAAAATTGGAGTACAATGCCCACATCTGGTTAGGTACACTTGCAAGATAAGATTTACAACCGTTCGATGAAACTCATAGCTGACGTCAATATTGTACAGTCAATTGACATGCTTGTACACACATGTAATTTCTTTTGCTTCACCTTGTTCTATCGCTATTTTTACCAACAGTGATCCACCGAAATCGCCAGAAGCTCCTTAAAACTAGCCGTCTCGCTATGAATACGCATCAGTATACCGTCAAGACTACTTTCGGACGTACTCTAAAATATCGTGATTCGTTCTTAAGCCGTACAACTGGCTTATGGAAATCCCTGCCGAGCTCTTTATTTGCCAGTCATTGCGACATTCAGACATTTAAATCCAACCTACATCGGTACCTATCTTTCTTTTCTGCCTAATTTTCTTCTCCCGCTCTGTGTGCAAACATTTTAAGGGCACTAATAGCCCTTAAAAAATAAATAATAAAAATTTCATAGGCTCTCTAATCTTGTGATAGTTGTCTAGAACCATGTGATGAACTTGAACGATATTATCATCAGTTTTGGCCATCCAAAACGTTCATTATCACTCAAGCTGGTACGGCCACCTTTAAAATTGGCTGCCAAAAATCTGTGATGGTACTAGGGAGTGCTGACATATTGATGTTGAGGTCGAAACCTTTCAGATAACCTTGGTATTAAACTAGAGGGTGATTTCTTTCTGAGACCAAAATAATTAAAATAGAACCCAATTAATGTTGGTTTTCTTTTATTACATTTTAATTTAGCCACTTCTTGAAAGATACATCCGGAAAATTATTTGCGATTACGCAAAGACTGGCCCTTTTTCCGGCATTTTGCATCAAGTTTTGAAAAGTTTTTTTGTGAAATTCTGGGTTTCGTTGGTTTGACACAATCCCTGCTTATCAAGTATGCCCATAAAGAAGAAGTCCGGCGAAGTCGCATCCGGTGATCACCATTTCAATCATATTATTTCTTTAAACCTATTGATTAGAGAACATCGTCTTCAATAATTCGATCGTTTTACGAACAGTATTCGGTACTGCGACAGATTCTTGAAACCAATAATTTTGCCTGCCATTTTCGTCCGGTTCAGATGCTAAAAAAACCCATTCCAATGTTTTATGTCACATTCACCGTATCTGTCACGTCGTTGCCCTATTCCAAAATTAAAGACAAATGACTCTTTCAGAGCACACACCGCACCTAGCCATAACTTTTGGTGAATATGAAGGCGCTTCAGAAATCAATTCTGCCTTTAGAGTGCCCCAATATCGAACATTTTGCGTGTAACTTTCCAGACAGCATAAAATGAGCTTCGTCAGTGATGACCACATGGACGCAAAAACCAGGTTCACGAACAAAGATATTTTGCATGATTCGACCATATTAAACAAGATGTGGCTTATTGAGCGGCAATCATCTTTGAACCATTTGCTCTTGTAATAGAAATTGTGAAAATCAATCTTTTAAGTGGTGGTTCGAAACGTCTCGATACTGACACATAGATGGCGACTCTTAAGTTAACAAAACGCAGAAAAACCATTTTTTTAATAATTATTTAACAAATCTTGTCAGTGTAATGCGTGAAATTATAATAAAAACAAGTACAACTTACAGTACATACTCATGCGAGTATATGAAAACGTTCTTGAGAAAGTTCTTAAGTGAGAGAAAAGGATAATTACCTAAGTTCAAAATTGTCCTTCTTTTAAGTGTTGCCATCTATCAGTTGATAGGTTAATGACTTTCCTGTTCCGCCATATATCCAAGTACCAACCTTCGAACGATATGTGTCAAATTTTGATGACATTTCGACTATTAGTCATCGAGATATTGAAGACATTGACGCACCTTATGATATTTTCAAAACCGTGAAAAAAAGGAGTTTCGTACGTTGTTAAACACGGAACTTGACACCGTTATTTGACGAAAAAATATACCGTGCTGTAAGGAATCTGATCCGTCGTAAGCAACGACTAAATCCAAACACTATCGTACAAACACAAATAATGCTGAATGCTCTGGGCGTCCAAATAGCGCTGTTACGATCAACAAAGTTCACAAAATCTTTTTGAACAACCGTACATAAAGCCATAATGCGTGAGATAGCTGGCATTTTTTCATGCGGTATGTGGCAATGGATGCAAAAAAAACTCACCAGAAAGGGATATGACACCAATAAAGAGGTGATCGTCGAAACTGAAGCGTATTTTGACGGGCTGAAAGAATCATTTTATAAGAAAAATATGATGTTAGAGCGGTGCTGGAATGATTGCATCACTCCAAAAGGAGCTAGACTAAGTTGATGAATAAAATCGAATTTTGCCAAAAATTGTGTTTTTATATGTTCGTCTCGAGACTCCACCGGCTAAATCTTCCATATAGGCGATGGATGCAAACCGAACTGCTAAACGGATTTTACGCCATCAATGGTCTCATTACTTCTACACTTTTTCTTTTTTCGCCGAAGGAAGGTGCAAATTTTCCATCGACATTACGAGGATCGCAAGCCCGTGTGCTCATAGTAGTGTGATATTATTGCTCTCTGAAATCACCTCCCTTCGATATCGATAAATTTTTCTATTTTTGCGGGTTCCTTTCCAACGAAAATTACTGCACGTTCCGCTATTTAAATGCGGTTAAATTTTATTGCTAGATGATTTCTTTCATCCAAGATTTGTCGAATTTTGTCCTTTCTACTGTAGAAATTCCGATGTCCCTGTGCAAATAATTTTTCTTAGCACCTAATTTTCAAAATTTTGTAAAATATTGGCATTCGTTATTAGCATTGTGTTAGATATACCACACCGGCTTCAGCACTGGCTTGCATAAGTAATAACAGTTTGTTCTCGATACTAAGATTGGAAGACTTTCCATGTTACAAATACATTTCTTTGTATTTGTTTCTGGGTTTCCTTTTGACGTCCGTCTTCCATTTTAACATTGCGTCGCTTGTCATTCCGAAGTATTTAGGCTCGTTTGCGAACGGAATACCCACCGAGTTTATGATGGTAGGACACCTGCTCACTTTTCTGTAAGTAAATTTTATTTGAACAGATTTGGTTTCATTGAGCGCAATCCGCCAGGCCTTTGTCCATTCGTTTACACTGTTAAGAGTCCTTTGTAGTTTAATTTGTTTTGCTTCAATCGTTTTACTTACTGCAAGCATAAGCGCAGCATCACAAAACGTAACTAAAACGGCCCCCACTTCTTGCGGTATATCACCGGCATATACAGGGTGAATGACTCGAACTCCAACTTTTTAAAATGCGATAATTTTTTTAGTTTTTGATAAATTTTATTGTGCCAAAGCAAAAAATGTTGGAAAATACATCAGTTTTCAAACTGTATCAGTAGTTTTCAACATGTCCACCTTTGGCGCGAGTAATGGCCTTGAGATGGCCGAAGAAAGCATCGCACGCTGCACGTATGTGGCTCTGCGGTATTTTGGCCCATTCCCGGCGAAGTGCTTGTTTGAGGTGGTCCAAACTTTGGTATTTTTTAGTGCCAACCTTCGCCTTCAAAATATCCCAGACAGAGATTTAGAACGGATTTGCATCCGGAGAATTTGCAATCCATTGTGTCGAAGAAATGAGGTGTGGAACATTGTTTTTTAACCAATCTTAATTGGCGCGCGCTTTGTGAGACGGTGCCGAGTCTTGTTGAAATGTCCACGGTCTCCGACCGAATTGATTGTTTGCCCAAGGCTTCAAGGTATACGATCGCATTAATTTTGACGCCACGGCCACGGTCCAAAAATACCATCACCATCGGTGTTGCCTGGTTTCTGGTGGCCGTCCGAAGGTGTAAATTTTCGAAGGACCTCTCTGGCAAGTAAACTCGGTCATTTTGTTTGTTGACATATTGCTCTATAACAAATGGCGACCCATCGAAAAAAACCAAATTCGGCAACTCACCACTTTCGTGTAGGCGTAGCAACTCCTTCGCTCTTTCGACTCTAACTTTTTTCTGTTGCGGTGTAAGATCGTGTCCTTTTTGGAACCTCTATGGCTTGAGCCCAAACTCATTTTTCAGTATGTGTTGCATCCGTTCCAACGATATGGTAAGCTCACGAGCCATTTTTCTTCCACTTCGACGCGGATTTCGCTCAATTCGAGCTTTCACTTTCCGAACCAATTCTGCCGATGTTGCTGTTTTTTTTAAATATGACCACCTCCATGGCGTTTTGCAACGTTGCCAGTATCACGGTAACAAGCTATGGTTCGAGACACAAATGATTTATTCACGTTGAGGTGCTGGAAGGCTCCAACGATAGTTACGTGTGGTTTTCCAGTCAAATATAAAGCAATCACACTATCACGTTTGAATTCCATCGCGGATAAAAATTTTTCAACACAACTGAGACGCAAATCGTTTAAAAGTCTTGTAAATAATAAAATTATCTGTAATGTGTCAAAATTTGAGCTTACTGAACGGTTTGGAAATTATAGCAATCTGAAGTTGGTTGCAGTTCGAGTCATTCAGGGTGTACATACTCGTAGATGATATAGAAGCGGACTGAGAAAGCTTCCTTGCGGTACGACATCTAATATTTTTGTGAATTTTTGAATATTTTATTGAAGAACTCCTTTCGGTGTCTGTTTTAAGGATACGTTGTAAGTATATTTTAAAGGCTTAAAAGCAAGACCTGTTGCTATTTAATTTCAAGCCTTCTTGTCAAAGGCTTGCGAAACATCAACAAATACACCTGAACTCATCTATCTTTCTTCGTGAGATTTCTCAATTAAGTCGATGATTCCATGAACTTGATCAGAAGCTAAATGCTTGCTTCTGAACTTAAACTGGTGATCAGGGATACGATTTGTTCCGTCAATAAGCAACAGAGAAACGAAGTCGGTGTATAAGACTGCTTGCCACACGGAGGTTTTCCTGATTTCAGTGCCATTATGACTTCAGCAACGTATCCATGTCCGCATTTTGTAATAAAGAGGAGCTTGCGTGATAGGTAACATTTTAGGGACCCCACCGATTATTAGGTCACAATCGAGAGCCTACTTTATTTTTAACTTATTTATTGCATTTTTGAGTTACGTCAATGTGGTGTTTGTTATTGTGTAATTGTCAGCTGTTGTTTCCGATAACTTTAAGTCCTTTAGTGCCCTTTACGGTTTTCGAAAGCGAATAATTAGACTGTTTTTCTGCTGTTAAGCTTTCAAGGTAAGTACCTACTGCACGGTTTTTAAAATATGTCTTATAGTCTTACTACTTCAATATGGACGGGATTTAATCCTTGGCTTGATGTAGCCATACTACCGCTTTTACTGAATTTGTTCACGAATAGTTTAATTGTTTTAGCTGTTAGAACGGTTAGACTGCGACATTTTCTTCTAAGTATACACATGTTGCGTTAATATGATAGAGGACTGAAAAAATTAATAATTTCAGGTTTTTCTCTGGCTTGTATCTAACACGAGCTGTCAAATGCTGATTTGACAGTTCCTGTCATTTTTATTCTATTTTAACGTCAGGTACCACAAAGAAAGACCCTGCCTTAGAGATAAGAATAACGGTGAATAGAACAAACAAGATAAATGTCGACAGATACTTGATGCGCAATGCCATCAAAACATCAATGAGAGTGGCACGAAAGATTAATTACTTCTTTTTCATCTAGAGAAGAACTAACCATGCTAGAGAGAGTCCATATACAGCAAAGCTACCCGCTATCTGTTCTAGTACAAGATTGAAGAAATCACATGACAATGCAACACGTTGCCGAAATTTGCTACACGTTTGGAATAGTTCGTTACCAAATTAATTGCAAATTGCACCACGTGCTGTCCAGCGGCACAAGGAGCAGTTTTGTCGGGATCACAAATTTAGTCATGGCCTTGTATAGATAAAGACGACGAATGCTTTCATATGCGACTGTGAGGCGATTAAGGGATGTTGAGTTTCGCTGCAAGCCATGCTCGTGTCTGCCTATAGATATGTTACAGAAGGGCTTGAGACGTTCACATAATACATTGAATAGGATCTTTTATGCGATATTAAGCAGGGATATTCCTCGATAATTCCCACAAGACATAGGATCGCATTTCTTGAAGAGATTGTTCGGAGATGCTTTCGTCAACCCATACCTAGTTGATGATATGGCGTATGCTCCCTACCAAAATGGCACATCCGTATTTGAAAATATGGTGGACCGTATGGGCCGGCGGTCTTGTTGTTTTTTTTTTTGACAGCTGGGTTATTCTTTTCACTACTTGGACAGACTGGAAGCGGGTTTTTTTCTTGTCCTATCGCTCTCTCTACTTGATGTCCATCAAATGGATATTGGAATTACTCCTAAAGCATATCTACTTTCACTTGAGCTTCGGTAATTAGGTTTCTTAGCAAACCCATTGAACTAAAAGTGAGCCTCTTCCCTTTATATGACGCTATGCGTACGTGAATTTGGGTCCCAAATAACAAGACTCTCTGGTAGGTTGCTAGCTCTGTTCAATTTCGCAGATCAAGGTCTCTGAGTATTTATTCCATCTAACTCTCTTTTCTGGTTAAATCCAATGCTGCAGTCCACGTTTGTATCAGCTATCTAAGTTGCGTTAATTCGCATTTTTAAAATATCCATGTCATTAACGCTATACAGACGGATAGAGTTTATGACTGAATCTTTTCTAATCTTTTATTCGCGTATTGGATCGAAATTTATACTTCCGGATAGCCAAATAAGTTCTTGTATACTTCTCACAGACTATATGCGTGACATTATTGCTCAGTTGCTTTCTTAGCAAAAATTGAAGGTCGTTTCAAAGAAAAATGCTTTATGTGATTACCAAATTAACCACTGCAAGATTTCATTTATCTGTTGAAGGGTTGCATTCAAACATTCAGTAGCGCAAGTCCTTTCTTGAATATATTAAAAACATTGAGTAGCTAAATTAGTCTCGGATGCTTCCGCCGCGGCACTCGTGAAAAGACACCACAACACCACCTGTATCTCTTGAAATGTATCTATATATGTCATCTATATATGTCATAGGACTGACTGGCGTATTAATGAAGGGCTTTCCTTATTCCCTCAACATCGTACGAGATATTTCTCAGTATGTAAACACACTTCTAACAATGTTAGCCCTGTAGAACGTACGGACTGGTCCTTCACGTCGACTGCGATACGATCAGTTTGGGATCAACCCGGATGGATTTATTGTAGCTTATTCCAAGCAGGCAAAGGTTGAGTAAAGGCCGTTTATTACAGAAATTTTGTCGAGGTGGAAATCGAAAACGGTTTGGACACTATTAATTTCCCGTAGCATCCTAGATATTGGTTCTGGGTACCCATAATTTGTTCGGTGAGGATTGAATCGATAGAGTGGTACAGACTTTAGAGTACATGGGTTGGTGTTAAGGGGAATAAGTCGAAGAAAAACGGGTTGTCAATGTTGCCGGCTAGTATCTGATGGAAAAAGGGCTGTAAGTCTATATATTTCAGCCGATCTGTGTACGATGGTATATTTAAGTTATCAGTCCATGGGAGTCTCCGTAAAGCGAACCGGAAGAATCTGCACTATATGGCTTCAACCCGGAGACTATGGGTGATGTAGTAAAATAACCAAACTTGGCTAGCGTACTCAATAAGAGGATGAGTAAAGGTTTTTAAAACGGATTTAGTAACATAGGGGTTGGTGAATTCCTCAGATTAGTGCTTGATAAAACCAAGTCCGGAGTTGGCTTTATTTATGATACTGTCAATATTGGAACGAAAATTGATTTCTCTATCGCAAATAACACTAAGAGAACAGGTTGATTACAAATTAAATACTTGCGACCAGAAGTTGGGAAGCACTTACAAGTTTATTGTCGATCTTCTAGGTAGGACTTAATCCACATAATTAAGTTCGACTGAAAGCCACGAGTCTTTAGGTAGGTAGGTAAAAGTGGCAGTTGGAAAGACCAACCCACTTAGACCGATTGGCCCATTTTGATTACATGTGAATTTGTGATCCTCCTACTCATGAAACCAATTTTAGCTAATGATGTAGCATCTATATTCATTAGGTCGCTTAAGTCATTGTACAAGAAACCTCCTAAGTGAAGCTTTCTTCTTTGTGAGAGAGCTGGACATGCACAGAATAGGTGAACAATTGTCTCCTCTTCCTTCTCGTCCATGCAGCTTCTACGAAAATTATTTGCAAAGGCGCCAAGTCTACTTGCATATTTCTTTATAAGTTCGTGTCCAGTAATCGCCCTATGATTGCGATGAGATGTTTCCTATTTTGAAAGACCCAATAGTCCCCCTAAGGTTTGTTTTTCTATTAGCATCCAGCTTAAATATTGATTTGCACATAGCGATTGGCTTACTTATGCTACCCTTTTTTCGGTAGAATAGGTAGAGTGGTTCTAATTTTGGCGAGTTTGTCAGCTCTACAACTCCCTGACATGCCTCTGTACCCAACAAAGGTGAAAGCTGAACTGCACATTTTTCTTCAGCCTGGACAGAGCTTATTTAATCGCCAAAATTTACACCCATAAAACGTTACAGTGATTCGGAAGACGGAAAGAGAAACTTAGATTGAGCTAATCCGAGAAAACACCTCCACCAACCCTGCTATCGGTTTTAGATCCATCTGCGTAGAAGTGGATTGACTTGTCCTCCATGAAAGCATCTTCCTTCTAGAAGGATCTAGAGGTGAAGCTTACATGAAAGTCTTTGTCAAACCAAGGTTCGGGTATAGTGTAATCGATGTTCTCTGTGAGGATTCCTAATGGATTGAGAATATTAGCGTAGCCAAATAAATTATTTGTAGCTTTAAAGCTACAGCCGCAGCTACTTGCCCGATGAAGATATCGAGGGGTGTCAAGTGAAACAGAATATCCAATGCCGTGGAGGGAGTAGAACGTAGGGCTCCGCTTACGCAGAGACATGTTGTTTCTTGGACCCTGCTTAGTTTGCTGCAGTTGACTGCATCGTCTCAGGCCGTCCACCTTTCCCAATGGCTATCTTCCAAGAGAATAAAGCTACTGTAGCTTTCTCGACACTTTCTTGAATGTTACATAGGTTTCCAGTTTAGTTTCCTGTCAAAAATGAGTCTCAGATATTTTACTGGGAGGGTCTGTATTTGAATTTTATATTTCCTAGAAAAGAGGACAAGATCAGTTTTATGGGGGTTTACTCCCAATCCACAGCGATCGGCCCAACGGGTTAATCAGTTGAAAATCGTTCGATGTGGCTGGTCAGTGAATGCAGAGCCATTTCCACCGACTTTCCTTTACAGTAGGCATGTTGAGCCGAACATGTCGGTAGTTAGAATTTATTTTATGAAAGGGAAGTACGTAGGAATTCTTCCAGATTAAGGCAGATTAAGTTCCCAGGGATATCGAAAACTGGAAGAGAGGAGTGAGAGGCAACCAGTGTTTAAATAAAGTTGATATCTTGTTTGAATCTTTAGATGTCCAATTTCTAAACCTGTTCCGTGTATTGTATTCAGCATCGTTTCTCTATAAATAAGAACATCCTGCAAAGACCTAAGAGAGCTACCTTTTAAATCTATAGTGCACTATTTAAATTACTAAATACAGGTGGCGCACAATTAATCATTCAATTTTGTTTTTTTTTTTTTCTAAATAAAAAAAATGGTTTTGAGTGATGGAAATCTTTATTTGGACATGGCAACTGCTGCTGTTAAGTGGAAAAGATGATATCCGCCAAGTGGCTGCCGCCAGTTTTGATACACATTTGTGTCCTTTTTATCGCATTTTCCATGACTCTCCGCAAGATTTCCGGTGATAACTGTTCGCATTCCTGTCGAATATTCTCCGATTGTCTGAGGCTTGCTGGCATAAACCCGCGACTTCAAGTAGCCCCAAAGAAAGAAGTCTGGGATGGTTAAATCGGGCGATCTTGCTGGCCATGCCAAATCGCCAAAACGGGAGATTACGTGACCAGGAAACACTTCCTTCGCAATATTCATTGTGGCTCATGCTGTGTATGCGGTTGTACCGTCTGATTGAAACCACTTGTTAACCAAGCCCCGCTCATCCAATTCCGGCAGTAAGAAGTCGTATATCATGGCCCTGTAGCGTTCGCCAGTAAGAGTGACCGTATTGCCGATGGCGTCCTTAAAAAAATACGGCCCAATCACTGTTCCCGAGTGAATGCAGCATTACACAATGGCTTTGAGTGGATATAATGGCTCTTCGTACGTCACACGCGGATTTTCAGTGCCCCAGAAACGAAGATTTTGCTTATTGACGTAACCGCTTAAGTGGAAATGCGCCTCGTCGCTCATGATGATTTTCGACACAAAATCGTCCTCTTCGTTCTTGAGATTGAGAATGGCTTTACAGTAATTCACACGCGACTGACGATCAGGAGGAATTAACTGATGCACTGTTTGCACTTTGTACGGAAACATGTGTAAGTATTTTACTAAAATACGCTGTAGGGTCCGTTTGGTGATGCCCAATTGCGTGGCCCGTCGCCTGGTTGATGTATCTGCGTTCTCAGCGACATCGGCAGCCACAGCCGCGATATTCTCGGCCGAACAAATAGTGCGGTGGCGGCTACGCCCTGCATGATCTCCTGTGGTTCCACTCTTGTTCGAGTCAAGTAGCTAAGCGCCGGAATGGTTGCTCAATTGGCGCAACGCGATATGGAAATCGACGTCGAAATTTACGCTGCTCTAAGACCACCGACCGATTATTGGTCAAAAACATTGATACAATTATTCCATTGCTTGTCTGTTTGTATACTGCAGCTGCCTAGTTTACAAATGTCAAATATGATTGACGTTTGCAAAAATGATACCATCTTCGGGAAGAGTGATTAATTTTGCGCCACCTTGTACTATCAAAGAAGTAGTACTATGTAAGGTAATACAGCACTTCGATGTGCACTTGCTTTAACTGAATAACGACAACAAAGTTGAATACGTTTCAGAATACGCATTCCATCTTTTGCTTCTCAGTATATATTTTGAAGTCTAAATGGAGTAGTATCTGCTGGTTGTGAAGCTATCACCACTTGCAATAGTTTGTCTTCCATTTTCGAGTTGACTATAAAATCGGGGTTATGAAAAATTTAAGTTGGTGTAAGTTAATCTCTCACTAAAAACGCCAAAATCTAGCGAAAGCTTCGATCCCAAATTCAAAATTACAATGAAATTTTTTCATTGATGTATGGAATGTCGAATTCGACGGTCTGATTTATCAATGCAATCATAGACGGCGTTTAAGTGAACTTTTCGATGTAAGTACCATGTTTAGTAGCCCCCTTAATGTTTGAGAAAAAAATAAAACACAAGTCGACTTCCAGAGTAAACAGGACTTTCTAAAAATAAAAACAACAACAATTAATTTACTCTACTCAAAACAGTCCCCTTCCGACACAATACAGCGATTTGCACGGTCTAAAAGCATGTCAAATGAGTGTTTAGATCGTAGGCCGGAATGTGCCTCAGGATGTCGGTATAAGCCTTTTGGATGGTTTCTACGTCCACAAAACGCTTTCCTTTCATCGGCATATGCATTTTACCGAAAAGGTAAAAGTCTCACGGTAAAATGCGATTTTTAGCCAAAAAGTCTGTCACAAGTGTCGATCAGTGAGATGGCGCACTATCGTGCAACAAACGCCAACTTCCTTCTGCGCAATATTCTGGCCGAATACGATGCGCCAAATGCTTCAAAACAGCAAAATATAATTATGCATTAAGGGGTTAGGCCACTCTAGGATATTTTTAATTGCCTTCAATGTTCCCTTAGGACCTCAAAAATGATATCCTAAAAGATTATTCCCGGGAAATATCTCGAAGTGCTTGTTTTTCAAAATATAGTACATGGCCGCCAGGTAGGACATAAAATTTTAAACGCGTGTACCTCAAAACTGCATTTTTCAAGTTGGCCGCACCCATAACTTGCACAATTTTCGACCAATTCACTTCAAATTTTAACTAGATCTTTAAAAGTATATTGTCTAAATAAGTACGTAGGATGGCATAGTTCATTTGTTATTAACAATTTTCTGCGAATTTCGCAAGTTTGGCTTTGGCAGTGCGCCATTCGGCCAAAAATCAATATTTTAAAAAAAATCCTACGTACTTCTCTAGCTGTTGGTATGTAGAATAAAAAAAATTTAGTGACTCATCATAATTCAAACTTACAGGAGCTGGTGGTACGGCCGTAGACCCTTCCAAAAAAGAGAGGTCATCTGAGAAATGCTGAACAGCCGCTATTTTTAAATAAATAAATCAACTTCTCCAAACGAGATTTTTTGGGTTTTGGTTCGTCTTCCACTTGGCACTTTGGCGCTTGGTTTCTGGGAATATTAAAAACACCACGGTCCATCACCAGTCATAATGTTGTAGAGGAAGTTGGCCTCCGTATTGATGTCCTTCGAATGTTGAATTCTGAGCAATTTTTTCTTGTTGCCAATCTTTGTACTGATGATACAAACAAACTGTCACTTCAGGTTCTTTCCGACGCATGTAATTGCCAATAGATTGCCGCATAGAAATACATGTTTTTAAAAAGTCCTGTGTATTTTCGAACGGGTTTTGTACTATAATTACAAACAAACTGTTTTACTTTGTCGAACGTATTCTCGGGTACTAGCAAAAGATTGATGGCAAACTGTGACAACTACTATAGCGACTATTACAGATAGCAGAAACATAACTCGAACATTCATTCATCGTCAGAGGAAGAGTTGGCCGACAAATCTGCAGCTCCAGGTTTCTGAGCGAATTCTTGATTACAATCCGCGTCAATGTGATGGTTTCTACATACAAGCTCCCCAATCAGATTACTGACCAATGCCATGACGTTGAAATCGTCTTTGGTGATTTTAGCGCCAAGTTGGGAAAGGAGAGAATCCTTGGCAGGACAGTTTGAAAACTTAGTTAAAGACGCCTGCTTCGAAAATGAACTCAGGGTGAAATGTCATCTTGGCTACGATTCCGACACCTGAAAAGAGACCTGGCGCATTAAAAAACCGTCAATCATATTGATCGCATTAGAATCGACGCAAGACACGGCACGAGTATTCCGGATGTCCAAATATTTTTAGGAGCGAAAATCGACTTGCTGCTCCAATAATTTTTAGTCCTGTCCACTAAACGGAATTTAGTGACGAAGATATAGGGACGAACTACAATACCATATATGGATATGTATACTGCGGCATTGACCTGGTCAGTAAGGGCAGAATTCATCGGTTTCGTTGAATGTGCTCTTGATTACCACCGCCTCGTGCCTGAATGTCTTCAAATCCAATCCTTGCCAAGGGCTACAAGAATTCAATGTGGCACCGGTTACCTTGTTCGGGAGATTTTGCGTATGCCCACTAATTCTAGTTTCTTCTTTGACTATTATTACGATGTCGATCATAATATTGTCCTCACTGCAATGATTTTAACTCATACGTGGTTCATCTCCTTCACGGACATTAATAGAGATCGAGGATTGTCCGATCTTGGCAGTGATTATTCCGCTATTCGTATATGTGTATGTATTGACATACCACCCTGATCAAAAAGTTCCCGGGGGACACCACCGTGAGGCGCTCCCATTATTCCGATTTGAGTTCTGTTTTTTTTGTCAAGTTGGTAAATCTGTTCTTGATATTCTCTCTAAATGATAGCATCATAGCTTGACATTTGCAAAAGTTACGTAGCCAAGAGTACATCTAACTCCGTGAGTGTTGGCGATTTTTTACAAATTTAGAAATGGATTTAAATTTGCAACAACGAACTTGTTGTTCGTAGAAAACGGATTTAATGGTGCGCGAACGTTGGAAATATTGGAAAAGTATTTCGGCAACGATTCTCTAAAGAAAACGGTCGTTTACCAGTGGCACGAGCGGTGCAAAAGTAGTCGTGAGTCAATAGGAGATGATGAACGCAGTGGCAGACCATCGACATCGAAAACCGGCGAAAGCATTGATGAAGTAAAAGGAATGTTGGTCAATAACCGCAAATTAACCATCAGAGAGATAGCGGAGGACTTGAACATTGCCTATGGATCCGTCCAAGACATTTTGGTTAATGATTTGGCTTTCCGTCGTGTTGCACCAAAGTTGGTGCCAAAAGACCTCAGTCTCATGCAAAAAAGAGACCATGTTGACGTCACAAAAGAGATGATTTGCTAGGCTGAATCCGATCCCACATTCATCAAAAGGATCATTACTGGAGACGAGACTTGACTTTATGATTACGAAACTCAATCCAGACGTCAGGCAAGTGAATGGCGTTCACCAAATGAGCCGAGACCAACACTACAACGCTGTAGTGCATCATGAATTTTTGCCAGAAGGCCAGACAGTAAACAAAGAGTATTACGAGTATTTGGGCATTATGAGACGTTTGCGTAAAGCAATTCGCCGAAAGAGACCAGAAATGTGGGCTGAAAATTCGTGGATTTTGCACCATGATAACGCACCGTTGCACAGTGCCATCATTATTCGCAATTTTTTGACGAAAAATGCAATAAATACCATCCAACAGCCACCGAATTCACCTGATTTGGCTCCCTGTGACTTCTTTCTGTTCAATCGAGTTAAAAAACCACTGCGGGGAACGCGTTTCAGCAGCCGAGAGGAAGTACGAGTAATGGAAAAATCGCAGGAAGCACTGATGGACATACCGAAAACTGAATATAAAAAATGTTTTGAGGATTGGGTCAAGCGCTGGCATAAGTGTGCTGCAGTCGATGGGTATTACCCTGAAGGGGAAAATAAACTTGTATTTCCAATTTTCTGAATGCATTCCGGGAACATTTTGACCAAGGTAGTTTATTCAATTGGTGATCTTTCACTTGATGTCTTGGCATCCACAGCAGTTCTGAAAAACGTTTTAACAAAGGCATAGGAGACTTTGTTTTTTTTGACAGGGTCTCGAGATAGTGAAAGGCGGTTATTTTTACCCAGTTAATGTGTAAACTTAATTAAGTGTGTTTAAGAAGCATTATTTTAAGAGTGCGCACATCAATAATATGAGATTAGGGAGGAAGTGGTAAGTGCAGCCAGCTCTAGGTATGCACACTTCATTAATTGTCAGAACGAAGCTAGATCTGAAGATTCAATGGGAATGTCAATTCCATGCTCCACGAGGGCGCGAACAATTTCATAGCCACCGGAAACTTTGTAGGGCTTTTGCGTTGAGATGGTCTATTTGATGGAGTCGAGAGAGAAGATTTTATTTGGAACTAATTTTTTTTTTATTAAAAATGTTGCGAATTGCGAATGCTGCTTTATTTCCGTAAGCTAGTGGGAACAATTTGATTGATTTCCCTTTGGCATACTCTCAGTATGACAATATGGGTTCACGGACAGTGGATATGGGTGGATAAGCAACCTAAACATCAGGAGAGTTTTAAGAAGTAATCCAACAGTTTCAGTCTTGCGAAATCTTCATCAAATATTTTTAGAAGACTTGCATTGCCTTGAATTTTTTAAGTTTCTTCTGCATCAACTTCCGATCAGAGATCGTGCATGTTCTTACAGAGCTTTTCCGTGTGGACCGTTTTGATTTTCAAATAACAGTTGTAGGTCCTAGGAAGTATATTATACTCGTTCCATGAGTTGAAGGGATTAGATTTGCTAAATGGCTTTCCAGAACAACTGAATCATCTACTGTTAGTCTAACTTTACTCGAGGCTGGTAGTTTCCCTATAAGATTAGAAGTTGCTTACATCATAACCACCCTCATTAAAGCCATAGCCCTTACCGAACCAGATTGGGAGAAAATGCCTATTGGTCTGGCCTAGGAATTGGAAAGAGTTCACAAATCAGTTTTGGTCTGAACAGGGGTTCTCTGCTGAACACACTGCTTATTTTACTTAGATGACGCTACAGTCCTGGATGGACCTGGGTATCAACCATAACTTCATAAGTTAACGCGTTTATTAACAAACTGCCTCGGATTGCGCACTTTAAAATGGTTGACGTCGTCAGTCGAACTAGTACGGGTAAGCCAGAGCACTGACAAATAATTTTAAACTCGCAAGATTTGTAAGATCTCGATTGATGCCTCTAGAGTGGAACCATCGTCCTTCTTTTGGGTCTGGAAAATGATGCTGAAGTTTCTTTCAGTAGGTCTTCGACCAAATCGTGGAAATGAGTTATGGAATGCCTTCCGCTAACTCATCTCTGCCTCATCAAATCCGCCTTAAATATTTAATGATCTCCCTCAATTAAGTTTTGAAGAAGATGGACGAAAATTTTGGCCCATGTCAAACGATTTGTTCTGTCTGAATTTTGAGTCGTCTGTGCTAGCTTCATTCTTGGGACGTTGCATAGAAATTTTTTATTTCTTCTGTGATGGGGAAATTGCATGCCACACTTTCGGTGCAGAATTTCATCTGATGCGCATTATTACAAGACGTGGCATATCTAATAAAAGCTGAAGATTACTACAACCAATTCACATCCAAATATATGCTACTTTTATTCTTTATAGCATTCATTGTAAAAGCTGTCGCTGACGCAGTAAGTGTTCGTCCGCTGCCATTTTATCACCCTTACATATTTTCAGATAATATGAAGAATCTGACGGTTCGTTAAAACCGTTCGGTGGTTATTTGGACAAAAAAGGGGATCAGAGTTGGTATCAAAGAAAATCTGTTCCGGCTATGAGAGACTGTCGATGGTGCTGTGGACAAGGCCAATCTGCTTGCTGCACACTCCGCGGCCAGCTCAACACTCCAGGATTGTGCTTTGTCTCCGCCTACACTGGAGTGCGTCGAGTCTTCAATGGGACGAATCCACTTTCGCGCTCGTGTAGTAGCAAAAGTACTCAAAGATCTCAACATTCCACTGGTCCAGATGGTATATCTCCCCTTCTTCTGAGGAGGTGTTCTTCCACGCTGGCAGAATCACTGCGTAAGCATTTTCACCAATCCAACCCTTTAGGACTCTTTCCGAGCAGTACTTCCTCTCTCTCCTCCTACAGACCCATTGCACTTACGCCCCTTCTCCCCAAGGTCATGAAAACGCTGATAAAACATCATGAAATATTTCGAAACACGAAAACTTCTCAATGACCGGCAATATGATTTTCGTAGCAACAGCTCCACTGGTGATTTGATGGCACGTCTCACCAAAAAGTGGAAACAAAGCATACATCAATCTGGCGAAAGCAAGATAGTTGCATTTGATATTTCTAAGGCCTTTGACAGAATTTGGCATCAGGCACTGTTGTCGAAAATTCGTGCTTTTGTGACCGATTATTCTCTCCTTCAATGGTCTTCAAGTCTGATATTCACAAAATACATGCTGGTGTGCCCCTGGGCTACGTTCTGACTTCGACACTCTTTTTAATTTTTATCAATGATCTCTTGTCTGCCACTTCTAATCCAATATATTCCTATGCTGACGACAGTATTCTCTGCTTTTCATATTCGTTCATTCATTAAATTCCAATATTAGCAGCATAACCAATTGGGGAAATATCAGCAGAGTGCAATTTAATGCTTCCAAAACACAATGCTGTCTGCTGTCGTTAAAGCGAAATTTAAATACCCGGCCATTATCCATGAATGGCTCTTACATCCTCGAAACCGAAAGAATTTACATTCTCGGTATGTGTGTCAGTGACAACTTAACATACTTTGGAATGACCACATATTCGAATGCTGCGAAATGTCTAGGCTTCCTCAAACGATGTAAGAAATACTTTTCCTCTTCTAATCTGGCCTCAATATATAAGGCATTCATCCGCCCAAAATTGGATACAATGCCGACATCTGGTCAGGTACACTTGCTAGATAAGATTCAAAACCGTTCGATGAAACTCATAGGTGACGTTGTTGTACAGTCAATTGACACGCTTGTACGCAGATGTAACGTCTTCTACCTCACCTTGTTCTATCGCTATTTGTACCAACAGTGGTCCAGCGAAATCGCCAGACTCTTAACCGTAATAGCCGTCTCGCTATGAATACGCATCGGTATACCGTCAAGCTCACTTTTTGACGTACCAACTGTGAAATATCGTGATTCGTTCCTTAGCCGAACAACTCACTTATGGAACGCTTGCCGAGCTCTCTATTTCGTATTCATTATAACATTCAGACATATGTCTGAACATCCCTGTGTGCAAGCATTTTAAGGGTACCGTAGAAAATGCCCATTTAGTGGTCAGACATACATAACTATAGTACGGGAATCGTCTGGTTTACGCCGGTTAGTGCGTATAATAATGTTGGCTACGTTGGATAGAACTCATCCTAGCAACCGCAATACTTTTCGCTTTATAAATCGCTAAGGAAGGAAACTTATCGTTAGAATGCAGCCCTATCCAATTGCATATTTATGCTCTTATATGATATATGGTATACAAAAAGCCAGTCAAAGCTTTGAACCCCAGAAGTTCTCGGACAGACTTCATTAGACTTCTTTGCCTCACTCAGTTTATCCCAAGAGCCGCCAAACCAATGTCTTATGTCATCTGGGCTTAAAATCTGCTTATTTTAAAATTCGAGAAAGGTAGTAGTTAGGAGAGGACAAGTCCGATGAGTAGGGTGAATGGGGCAATATTCCATATCTCAACTCTGTTAACTCAGGAGCGTTTATTGTGTTGCATATGTTTTTGCATTACCATGTAGCGGTATGCCTGTTTTGTAGTAAATTCAGTTTTTGACACAATTCTGTATGAAGTACGATGTGCTCATTTCTCAATGTTTGAAGAACGAATAATCTAAAAAACATCCTCACTATTTTATCATACTGACACCATTACCTGTTTGGGATGTAGTTCTGCCCGAAAAGTCTTCTGGGAGGCTCACTTATGTTTAACCTACGTCGAAGTCTATTCGCTGGTGTTAATTGATGGTGTAACCAATTTTTCAACTTGTTTTCCTTCCGATCGCCGACGACCAGTTGAAAATTTGATCTTGATAGCAACACAAAGCAACATATAGTACGTACTACAATATTTACTTAGGTCCTCGGACCTATTATGTCCGTGAGGTTCCCCTTGTGGGGCATAGGTGTACGGTTTCTGGAGATGATGCAGTACATCGCATATCACCAATAGGAACAGTATTGGTGACAGTACACAGCCCTACCTAAACCCACTTTGGATTTCAAACTCCTCTGACAACTTTCATTGATGCAAAACGTTAAATTTGGGTCCATCA
The DNA here is from genome assembly GCA_963966105.1 of Volucella zonaria. Classification (NCBI taxonomy): domain Eukaryota; kingdom Metazoa; phylum Arthropoda; class Insecta; order Diptera; family Syrphidae; genus Volucella; species Volucella zonaria. Next base: position 119,063,444 of record OZ014532.1, read on the forward strand.
TATGTAGCCTTGATAATAGCAATCAATTTATCTAGGATGCCCCTCCCGCACAAAGCAAGCCAGATAAATTCTCTATTGACACTGTCGAACGCCTTTTCAAAGTCGATGAATAGCAGGTGAAGTGGTGATCAATATTCAACACATTGTTCGATGATGATCCGCAATGTGTTGATGTGGTTCACAGAGGAAGATTCACTGCGGATTCCTGCTTGTTCGGCGTCGAGTTTTCGCACTGCGTTAGGTCTCCTTTCTTTGGGAGCTTGACAATCATTCCTTTTTCCACTCTTCAGGAAAACTCTCCATTTCCTAAGCTCTTTCATTGAATGGGCGCAGGAGCTCATTCGATGTTGTTGACGTTACTCGTATGAGCTCTGCGGGAATACCGTCAAGTCCAACCGCTTTGCTGTTATTCAGTTCTTTGGTTGCGGTAAAGATTTCTCTGTAAGCACTGTATTTGGGAATTTGTTACCACGGACGGGTCATTGGGCATTGGGTTCACTTCGCTGGCGAAAACGCGGTTTAAAACCGCAGAAAAATACTCCTTCAACCTATTAAGCTGGTCCTCATCCCGAAACTAGCAGAGATCCATCTGTTTTATTTTACCAGTTGTTGTTTAGAATTTCGGAGACCTGTGAGCTCTTTGGTAATTCTGTAATCAGTCCTACTGTCACACCTACTATCACACCTACTATCGGCCTCTTCTGTTGCTGTAGCTAATGCGTTAATATAGTTACGCTTATCTTGTCGCACGCTACGATGAACTTCTTTCACCTTCTTGCGATGCGCAGACTCTAGCTCGTTTCTCCCTGCTGCAGGAGTAACTGCGATGTGAGATTTGAGGTGTTTTCTTTCTTCGATCCTAGCCCAAGTTTTTTCTTAAAGCCAAGCACTGTTTCTTCCTTGCGACCGACCAACTATATTTTCAGCACCGGACATGAAGATATTTTTAACAGCGCACCAATGGTTTTCGATGGAGGTGGGTTCCGTGCTACTGATTGCTCTCAATTCTTATGAAAGATGGTGCCCTAGTTGTTGGCGGACTGAGGGATCCTTTAGTCTATCGGTATCAAACATAGGCATTCGGGTGTTTTCTTGGGATCTCCAAACTTCAGGTGTACGTAGTCTTGCGGTAGCAACCATCGGACGGTGGTCCCGGGCCATTCCGATGTCTTCACTACTTCTATTACAAAGGTCCTGAAGACAGTTCCTAAATCACCTGCTGATCGCGAAGTGATCAATTTGGTTGGAAATTGCTTGTCTATGCATGAATGCCAAACTAACTTTTTAGCACATCTTGTGCTCAAACATGGTACCTCCTATTACAAGGCGGTTGCTATTTCAAAGATCGACAAAATGCTCGCCATTGTCGTTCCAGTCGCCAACACCATGCTTTCCCATAACATGCATGAGTCCATCCTTGTCATTGGCAACCTTGGCATTCAAGTCTCCCATTACCATTATGATGTATCCGCAAAGTGTACTATCATAAGCAGCACTCAGTCGGTTATAAAATGCCTCTTTCTCCTAAGTAGAAGAGAGCTCGGTTGAGGCGTAACACTGTACGATGATGACGCGACGTACTCCTCTAGTCCGTGACCTGACTTTCAGAATCCTTTCGTCTAAAGGCTCCCAGGAAATTAAACTTTTGAGAGCTGATTTGGAAAGCAGCAATCCAACGTCGGATTCCCAATAGCTTCCAGGTGCCTTTCCGGAGTAGAATAGTACAGTGTTATTAGTTGGAGACTTAACCTTCCCAACCATCTAACTTCACTAATCCCAAAGATGTCCATCTTATACCGCATGAATTCCTTCTCTAATTGGAGGAATCTGGCATTTTGAGGACCTTCACTTCCGCTGTCAGAAAGGGTTTTCAAATTCCAGAAACCGGGTACAATAAGTAGTCAAATGTCATCAACGTGTTATTTCCTTATCCGAGGCGTAGTGTCAGTTTCGATAGCGGTTTTGATTTCGGTTACGAAGAATGCTAACAGCAGTATCCTGTCCTAAAAAGCTAGGCCTTTCGCACTTGTAATTTTATATATACGCAATATGTAGAGGTAAAACAAGCACTTACTCGTGACGGACTGTTGCGCTGCTGGCGCAGAGAAAGTCCTGAGCAATCAATAGTTTTCCGATCAGGCACGATGCAGGATTTTTAACTCTTACTTATAATATTTTCGAAAGAAGAATCGTTTTCGCTTAATTTCTTAAACCAGTTCGGAACTAGAAGCAGAGATAATATACCAAGAAAACAAGAAAGCATTTATTAAGGAAGCTGAAATCATTTTTGAAAAAAAGACTACAAAGCTTATTCTGATTGAGGTTTGGAACTACTACTACAAGTCGCATTGTGATATGGTTTAGGATCCTTATTAAACAATTTCTAGAATTATCTTTTTTTAGCTTGAGCGCGACTCTTTGATGACGATTTTGAATTGACATTATCATATTTCCGGATTTCGAAGTAACAGATGAGGCCGGACTTTAGAATGCCTGACTTCTAGGATAATTTATCTGATTGATTTGATCACAGGAAGTACTTGCGTTCTTGTTAATTGATACATCTTTCAACTGTAAACAGGATTGTAGCATTGGTCTTTTACGTCCTGGATCACACGAATGTGTATGCTAACTCAACTAATTCTGTTCATCCAGAGCCGTATAATCCGAGGGTTTTATATCTTCAATAGTTTTCGCTCTACGTACAACTGTCTTATATTGCTCATTAGGATGAAAGACTTTTTATGTTGTCTTCCCTTACCTTTCGCCAAAATATTTTATTATCACTTTTTTATATAAAAGAAAGTTAATCACTTGTATATTGATATGATGGTAACCTGCCGTCACCATTAAAAAGTCGCGTAATCTCTGATTACTTAATACGTAGTCGCTAACAATGTTTTAAGTTTTATTCCTTATTATCAGTTTTCTTATTTTGAATACGCTTACAATATTTTTTAGGAGTTCATATAGTAACATGATAATAACTCTGTTCTTCTTTTGTCCCGTTCCGTAAAATTATGTTGTTCATTTTCGTTCGCAAGTTTAAGTATCGAACGCTGTTTCCGACATTCCGCTTCTTGCTGTCTTGTACGCATATTATATCGATTTCTCGTTGCGGCTATACGTTCTCTAGTTCGAAACTTTTGACCAATGCGATACATTATTTAGTTCTTGAAAGCATAATATTTTTCGCTCCTGAAAACTTTCAAGTAGTAGTGGATTTATATACAAGGTGGCGCAAGTAAACAGATACGAAATACACGTCAATAGGACATGAATCACTATGCTCCTAAAGAACGCGGAATAAATGTTACGATTTTTTTGCGGAATAAGTCGTCGGTGATGTTGGCGCAGTGTGAATTTTGGCGCAGATTTCCCGGTTGTCCGACGCCAACTAGGGAAACAGTACGTTGTACTGCCAGGTCTGGTCGGCCCCGAAGTAGCCATTCTGACGAGAGTATCGCAACTGTGGTTGAAGCTGTCGCAGAGGACACCAGAGTATCGACCAGATGACGTGCCACGCAATTGAGCTCAATCGACGGTCTTTACAGAGAATTTTAGTGAAAGACTCTAAGATGTCCCCTTACAAAGTGCATCAGATGACCGCCAAGCCATCTTGAATATCGACCACATCGAAAATCATCATGATGGACGAGGCCGATTTCCATCTCTGTGGATATATGAATAAGCAAAATTATCGCTTGGGGGCACCGAAAATCCGCGTATAACCCACGAAGAGCCATTACACTCGCTCAAAGTTATTGCATGGTGTGCTGTTTACGCTGGAGACGTCATCGGACCTTATTTTTTCGAAAAAGCCGCGGGCCAAACGACTACTGTAGCCGGCGAGCGCTACAGAGCCATACTTAACGACTTTCTAACTCCTCAATTGGATGAATTGGCACTGGAGAACAAGCACGAGCCGGAACCGAAATTCTGAGGGCTGCATTTCCCGGTCGCCTAATATCTCGTTTTGGCGATTTGCACTGCCCGGCAAGATCGCCTGATTTAACCGTTATAGACTTCTTTTTGCGGAGATTTCTGAAGTCACGAGTCTACGTCAACAAGAGTTGGACTCTTGAAGCCCTCGAAGAGAATATCCGTCAAGAATGCGAGGATCTGTCGCCGGAAGTTCTGGCAAGAGTGATGGAAAATGCCACAATGGCCATCAATCCTGGCGGCGGCCACTTTGCCGATATCATTTTCTCGATTTAATGGAAAAATATTCAAGAGATCAAGTAAACATAACCCTAAAGCAGAATCAAAGTTTTTCATTCATAAAAAAAATTACAGCCGAACAACATCGGGTGACAACTTTTGCGCCACCTTGTACATTCTATTCCCTGATGCCGTACTTGGTACTATTATTTCATCGGTGTGGCGCAGGTATGATTGAATCTATGAATGCATGTCCGACTATTCTTTTGCCCCATTTGTAGTCTCTCGTCAGAGTTCAATTGCGAAGAAAATTGCGTGAATTTTTTGGAGTTTGTCATATGCTTACCAATCCAAGCATTCAGAGTGCAAAAAATAATCGTGAAAATTTGTAAGATAAAGCAAAATCTGGGGGACAACGTAGCCAACGTACCCCAGAAAATATTGAGGCAGTAAGGCAAAGTGTTCGCAATAACGTCCGAGCATATCTTGACGTTATCGGGGTTGTTATAAGCAATTGAAAACATTTTTACATACTTAACGCATTTTAATCACTGTAACTCGTTTTTGCGGTGTAAGCTTCTTCATAATACATTGTTCATACTCGTAGATCACTCTGGATGACTAATGAACATGAACTAACGAGCGACAGTCAGCTGAAAATAACAGCTAAACAAAGTATGTTTAGTGCATAAATCACACCCAGTCGACAAAAATTGCACATTCACAGTTCCGCAACAAGATACTCGTAGAAGGGACAACTAATAAACCCAAAACGACTAAACTTTCATATTAATGCTTCGAAATATAGGATAAGTTTGGATTTTTATAACAAAGGATATTTCTTTAAGGACACTCTAAGATTTGAAGTTGAAATAACACGCACACAAGATGAACAAAGAAGCAAAAGTTGCCTTTGTTCGATAAATAATTTTTATAGCATTAATGATCCAAAATTATTTCGGGCCACCATAAGAGCGTGTCAGGAGCTGCATTCTGAAACTAAAATTTTCGAGCATTTAAGGACGTATCTCTCAAATGGTGAACTCGACGTTGGCTTCCAAGGCTGGAATCGTTTTTGGCTTCAACCAAAACTTCAAACAAAACTTCGTTTAATAATTCCATGAATTCGCCGACTGCATGGCAGGTTGCACTATCTCGTTCAAATCAAATGTCCTGAAGACCTTGTTGATCTAGGAAACAAAAAATCGTTGACCATGGCCATGTACTGGGTGCCACTGACGGTTACATTTGGATTTTCTTAATTTTTGAAGTAAAGCATGAGTAGGATTGTGGGGACGTTTGTGTCAATTGCTGTCACTTACTGAATTCCATGTGATTGATCTTTTTGACAGATGTCATACAACCTTTGGCAATTATTGCCATGGAGTCGTTTACCACGCAACGACGATTTTTTGTTATTCGGGCGATCTGTAAAAGTAACATTTCACAAAAATTCGTGAATTTTTCGGTCAACATAATCGCCCTAGTGAGTCCAGAATTCGTGCAATGGTGAAGCGTTTTGAAGAAACTAGTTCGATATCGGGTCAAACTCCATATCAGCATGTATCCCAAAAAAGTCACTGTATGGTGCGGATTATAGGTTGGCGGCGTCATTGGCCCGTACTTTTTCGAAAATGAGGCTAGAAAGACAGTTACACTGAATGGAGAACGTTACCGCAATATGCTGACTGGCTATTTTTTTCTAAATCTGAATGAATTGGGTCTGGACGATATCTGGTTTCAATAGGATGGTGCTACTGTCCGAAGATCGCATTATTTCGGTTAGAGGAGGTGTTTATTGGGCCCAAAGGTCATGCGATTTGACAGCTTTAGACTTCTTCCTGTGGAGTTATTTGAAGAGTCAGGTCTATGTCAATAACCTAGCGACAATTCAGGATCTCTAACATAACATTCCAACTGAAATTGCTGCCATTGGCCCACTTATTCTTCAAAAAGTCATCGATAATATTTTGACCTTCGGATGGTCGCTTGCAACACAAGCCATGGTAGTCATAATTACCGTAGACCGAATTTTATTAATTAATAAAATCCTGCACTGATTTCACAATAAATGAGTGTTTAATTTAATGAAAATTTCCACACTACCTGTTGGCTTACCCTTTAGTACCCCCCGGTGATGCCGCCAGCCTACAAGCCGGAACAAGCAGTGCATTTTTCGGGGTGCATCGGTAGCTGATGGAAGACTTCTAGATTTTCCTCGCTCTAAATTTGACAATTTTGCTTATTAACAAGGCCAATGAGGCTTTGAACACTGAACAAAAACTATTCAAGTGCCCAATCAGCAACGTCACGATGCAGACGACGTTCGCATGGCTTCAATTCTTGCAGCAATTGAATCTTGTAAGTGTGTAAACCATGAACCTTCCGCAAATCTTCCATAAAGTCGATGGACACAGATCAAGTTTATGCGCACGATGACGAATCGATGAATTATGATCTGGCCTCAACGTCGGCGATATTTGTATCTTTGCGCACTCTATGTACGAGTATTTTTATCTGTAGCTTTTAGGCCAAAAGAGTAAATGTGCGAAGAATAAAATTCTACAATTTACAAGCGTTGATCGGGCTTAAATCGTCGCCAGATGAAGCGCTTCAAGCTCTGGATATACAAAATCATGGATCATGGTTCGAAAGCGCAATAAATTCACGATACCAGGCATACCCGCTTCATAAGATCTAATGATGGCTCGTACCAAAAAACTGCGCCAAACAGTGACACGTTGTGGATCGCCAATTATTCTTGCTTTTTCCACGCCCAACGTGCGGAAATTCTGCATATAGACTTGAAGATGGAAATGTTTCCCATCGCTTGATGAACAATTTTGTGGCAAAGTTATGATGCCGCTGATGATTGTTAGGATTTTGTTCTTACCTTAATTGAAGCTTATAAATTTTCGATGTGGTGTTCCTTGTAATATGCCCAATCTCTGAGATCGATTTGGAATCGACAAACATATGTTTTCGATAGCACTTGCAGCTATAGACGCAATATTCCCAGTTGCTCATGCGTATTCATGGCATGGTATCTGTTAAAATATGGTCAATTCAAAATAAAATTCTTTATTGGAAAAACCTGTATCCCTGGAAGCGGTAAGTTATTCACTATAAACTCTTATTGAAAACTATTTTATAAAATATAGAATACTAGGTCGCACGAATTTTATCTAACACGACAAACCAAGTAAGATATATACAGACAATATGAAAACACATATTTTAACACAATACACATACATTACACGCTTTGCAAGCACACAACCACATAAACATACTCTAAATTGAATTTAAATCTGAGGAACAAAAATGTTAATGCTTGTAGAGATTTCTAAAAGGCAGTCAATTATTGACTGTAATCATTGCAATATGTTAATTTTCGAAGCCAGCGCAATATGTTACATTGAAATTAAATTAATTTTTAACTAAAATCGATTCAAATTCTAATTGATTTTATTTTCTCTTTGCAGGTACGTATTCAAAAGATTTATATTGTTAATACTTTTGGTAAAATACATGGTAAAAATATTTACACCTATTGTCGGTAAGAATTTATAATTAAAATAAAATTGCTGTTTACTGAAATTATCTTTATTTATTAGCTGCAGATACTCGTCTAAAAAATAATTAAATTTAAGTGGGTCTTCCCTTAAAATGTTTATCAGTAGTGCAAAATTAAGAAACAAATTTTTACAATTTTTTTTTATTTTAAAATTCTATTTGAGTGAATGTTGACTCCCTATTCTTACAAGGAGAGCAAAAATCTGCAAAGAAAGGACATTTTTCCTCTTGTTGCGGGCTTAGACGAAGCTTCTGTCGAAGTCATTAATTTTAAGCTTGTCCTATCTACACCTCCGAAGGATCAGTTACCACCTTATTTCTACATGAGTGTAGAAAAAATATGGCCCTTCAAATATGATACTTACGCGTATCTAGTATATTTCCTCAGAATAGCCTTCAACAAACCAAAGGAGGCTTCCCGTGTTGAATTCAAAACCCCCCATAATATTTATACAGAAAGTATTGGTGTGGAAATGTTGGATGTTCAAGTGGATTTACACTAATATATAAAGGCTGATCAAGGAGACAGAGAATTTATGTTTTTGTGCCACCTAAACTTGTGAAATCTTTCGATTTAGTGTATTACATAAAGGGCGAGCCAACAGCTAGTGTGGAAGTTTTTATTCAATTAAACACACATTTATTGTGAAATCAATACAGAATTTTATTGATTAATAAAATTCGGTCTATGGCAATTATGAATTGAAGACAATATCGTCCATGTGACTACCAAGGCTATTGTGGCAAGCGACCAACAGAAGGTCAAAATTATCGATGATGTCTGGGATCCCGAATTGTCGCTGGGTTATTGGCATAGACCTTACTTTTCAAATAACCCAACAGGAAGAAGTCAAATCGCATGAGCTTGAAGGCAAATCAATTTCTCCTCTTACTGAAATAATGTGATCGTCCAAACCCAATTCATTCAGTTTTAGAAAAAAGTAGCCAGTCAGCATGTTGCGGTAATGTTCTCCATTCAGAGTAACGGTCTCTCCAGCCTCATTTTCGAAAAAGTACGGGCCAAAGATGTCGCCAACCCATGATCCACACCATGCAGTGACTCTTTTGGAATGCATTGGTTTTTCGTGAATCTCGTATGGATTTTCCGGTCCCCAGAAACGACAATTTTGTCTATTTACGTACTCATCCATCCAAAAATGGACTTCAACGGAAAAGATCACATTGGATGACAAATTGTCCTGACGATCCAACATCCAGTTAACAAATCGGTGACGGCGTAGATACTTCAAAGGCTTAAATTTTTGTGTTATTTGGATTTTATAGGCGTGCCAATGAAGATCAACTTTTAAAATTCGCCGTAAAGTGCCATAAGTGACTTCAGCGGCGTATTAAGGTGTCTGGCTGGTTTTGAACACTTTCGCCCACAGGGGTAATGTTTTGGCATGTACGTGCTGGCCGAGCAGTTTCTTCAAAACCCTTCACCATTGCGAGGATTCCGGACTCGCTAGGATGATTATGTTGACCGAAAAATTCACGAATTTTTATGAAATGTTACTTTTACAGATCGCCCATTTTCGTAGTAAGATTGAATAACAAAAAATCGTTGTTGCATGGTAAACGACTTCATGGCAAAGATTGGCAAAGGTTTGTATGACATCTGTCAAAAAGATCAATCACATCGAATTCAGTAAATGACAGCCAATATCCACACCATTTATTGGCTCACCTTTTGCTTGATGTTCAAACATTTTAGGCACGATAGCATCCATATACATACATATGTGGTGTGCTCAACTAAGTTCTCTATAGATTGCTCCAGCAGTCGATTTTGGTATATCCAAAACGTCGTGAGCCAAGCTTAGACATATGGTAAACAAACCGTTTTGACACATTAGTGATGTTGTTTTGGCGTCATATACTTTTGGTTGTGTGCAAATGTCTGATTTTGTGTCAAATAATCGTCATTTGCGGGAAGTGTTGATTTTCTTCCCTCATTCGAAGAAAACAGCGGCTGAAGCAAAAACAGAACTCCAAAAAGTTTACGAAGATGCTGCTCTAAGTGAAACAAGGTGCCGTCCGCGTGCAGGAAGGCCAAAGCTCGTCGAACACGCTGAATTGGAGGCATTGCTCCATGAGGATCTGTGTCAAATGCAGAAAGAGCTTGCTTCAGCATTAAATGCTATCCGCCAATCCATTTCCAAGCGATTGCATGCGTTGGTAATGATTCAAAAAGAAGGAACTTAGGTTCCTTATGATTTGAAGCCAAGGGACATTGAGCATCGTTTTTTCGCCTGTGAACAACTGCTCCAGCGTCAAAAAAAAGGAAGGGTTTTCTTCATCGCAGAAAAATGGATTCATTACGGCAACTCAAAGAGAAGAAAGTCATGGGGACTGCCCAGTCATGGTTGTACGTCATAGGCTCGGCCGGATATTCACGTTTCGAAGGTTATGCTGTGTATTTGATGGGACCAAGTCGGTGTTGAAACCCAACGAAACCATCACTGGGGAACGGTATCGACTTCAATTGATGCGATTAAGGCGAACACTGCGCGAAAAACCGCCACAATACGAGGTATGTACGTAGAGGTACGAAAAAGTGAATCTACAGCATGACAACGTCAACCCTGTTAAAATCTACCTGGAAACGCTCAAATGAGAAGTCCTGCCCCACCCGCCATATTTCCCAGATATTGCGATGTCCGATTATTACTTGTTCCGTTCGATGGCACATGGTTTGGCTGATCAGCAGTTCCGCTCATATGAAGACAACAGAAAATGGCTTGATTCGTGGATAGCTTCAAAAGACGAACACTGTTACCGTAACGGAGTTCGAGTTCTGCCAGAAAGATGGAAAAGTTGTAGATAGGGATGGGCACATACTTTGAATCATCCATTTATAACTATTTTTTCACAATAAAGTTGCATTTTCATTAGAAAAAACAGCGAGAACTTAGTTGCACACCTAATATACATATATGTACAATAGGTAGTATGCTGCACCCATCTATTTTGTGTACTCAAATCAACCTTCAACATTCCAAGTCTGCTTCTGCATCGCTATGTAGGAGGCTTTTCGTGTTGAATACAAAACCCCACATAATATCTATACAAGAACAATGGGTTTGAAACAAACGCATCTGTGGTTTCGAATGTTTATGGGGTTTCACACCACTTTATGACGAGCGATCGGAAAGGCCGAGAGCTTGTCTTTATGTGCCCAACTCACTATCACCATCTAAACTTGTGCAATTTTGTACGCAAGATTTAGTTGCTGCATAAACTACGAAACGAATGGAGAATGACCCAAAATCGTCGATGCGTCTGCTTATGTTCCCTCTGATTCGTTACTGCCGCCACCACTGGAGGCGGTACCGGAACTCATTGAATATTGTGACTCCAGGAAGATTGGACTTATCATATGCCGCGATGCTAATACTCACAACACTTTTTTGGACAATACCAAATGCAACATGAGAGGTAATCATCTCGTGGATTTCATACTATCGTCTGACCTGGCTGTCAACAATGTTGGCACTGATGAGAGTAAGACAGCAAGTAATCAACTCTATCGAACAGGTATGCTAAGGAGATTACTAGGTGGAAAGTACTATCGGAGATCTACATGTCAGAACACAGGTATATCGAATTCAGAATCTGATGTGGAATTCACATAAAACCAACTAGAAACGATTTAAGGAGGAGCTTGACAATAGTGCTCCCACTAAGCTCAGGAGAAAACAAAAGCCTGAGGAAATTGTTCAGGACAAGAACGGCACCCTCACCAAGTGTTTCGAACTTGCATGTCCAGCTGGTACTTAAACGCAATCCTGCAGATCGCCCGTTCCTTGGTGCAACGCAGATTTGCTGCGTCTTCGTAAAGAATCCAATCGAAGCAAAAAGATTCTAAGAGCTTTTTTCGAACAAAGCTTTTTGCGAAAAGATCGAAACTACCGTTGAAACCAGTAGGCTAGTCAAAGTCCACAAAAGGGGAAGATCAACCAGGCTGAAACCACTCAGAAAATCTGACGGCACCTATACTGAGTAGAAAGCAGAGACTCCTCGTCTCATGATTGAGTTTCACTTCCCAGGCAACCTAATCGGAACCAGATCACAACTGACTCGTCTTAACGAAGCTGCTAGTGAGCTGAACAATACAACACGCTGATATATCTCACCAGTTGTGGTGACGGAAGAGGCCATTAAACATGTTGTTGCTTCCGTTGATGGCTTCAAATCGCCTGTCACCGATAGCATATACCCTGTTTTGTTACAATAAGGTATTGATCAGCTGCTGGTTACTCTGAAGAGCATCTGCACTGGCATTCATACCAAGTCTGACTTCCTTCATACTGAAAAACATGAAGAGAATGATCCAGATCCATATGTGCAAGACTGCAATACGCCTACCAATGCGATCCTCCAAGAGTGCGCTTCAGAATCTAGTAGGCAGAATTGAAGGCCACTAGAAAAAGAAGGAATACGCCTTGGGCATTTTAATCGACGTTGAGGGTGCTTTCGACAACGCATCCTTTGACGGCATGTGTAACGTATGCTGGTGAATTGAGCACTAATTGTGGATACGGACTGTGCCCAATACGTGATGAAGGGGTAAACAGAGGTTGCCCGCAAGGCAGCGTTCCGTCTCTACTGTTATGGTGCTTGTTGGTAGGCTCACTGCTCAACGGCTCAATAGTTCTGACGTCTATGCACAAGCATACACGACTGTCTTCTTTAAAGCGCAGGCAACCCCAGACGTAATCGACGGTATGTGCACCAGAAGCGGGCTTTTAGTCAATCCTCTCAAACCGGAGGTTGTTCTCCTTACGAAAACGAGGAAGCTTAAGTGCTTAAAAGCATTACCATTCAATTCTTCAAAGAATCTAAGTATTCAGATGTCATCCTGAATAACAAACTTCTATGAACTAAAGATATTACGTCGAAAGCTTCTAAGGCGCTGTCGGCTTTCTGGCAGTGTAAAAAGGCTGTCGGCAAGACAAGGGGATTATCACCCTGGATCTGCACGCCTAAGAAAAGGCTGTCGGTTGTCTAGTGGAATAAGGTCTCACGAAAATACGTCGTTGTTGCTTTTAGCAGACTTCAAACAACGGCCGGTCTCTGTTGCATGGGGGCCTTATTGAGTACTTTATAAAGGCCCCGTTCTCGACGCGTTGATGCATCATCCTCCTCTTGATATCCATATTATGGGCTGCACTCTCAAAGCCATCTTCCGTTTAAAAAAAAATTGTCTTTGATACAACACGCAGTGTGGTTTTGATGACCTTGCGCGCCGGCTGCCTGTTGACTCTGGTCTTACGGGCATACCATCTGATACAATGAGACCAAAACTCCTGTTGCGAAAAAAATACGGAATCGACTTGCCGCACATTTAAGACCGGTGTCAGCTGGAATCTGAGCCAGGAAAGGAATGCAGTCGGGCCTTCACGTAGGGCTTCAGAATCAGGACGCAACGCTGGTATATTTCTGCAGGACGGCAACTTCAGATTTCAGTCTTAATTAGTAAAACTTGCGTTTGTCTTTCAGTCCAATATACGCAATCCTGATGGCAACGAATTACGAGTACCTATGTATAAATTGCGAAAAACCGGTAGAGGAGGTGAAGCATTTGCATCTGTAGCGACAGCCAGCCTGTACTTATAGCCTTGCTGAACCTTCTTATGACTCCCATGCTAGTCCGAGAATGCAGAGCATCACTGAATGAAGTTCGAAGCCTGAATTCACTGAGTTTTGTCTGGGTCACAATGGGATCACGGAGAATGGAATCGGCCATGAACTTGCTAGGCAAGGCTCAGAGGAAAGTTTTCATGAACCGAACCTGCGTTAAATCTGCCTGCGTTCTTGGTTAAAGCTTCCATTGACAGTTGGATTTCATATCAGCACAACTGCAGATGGCATGACTCTCCAGATTGCTGACGGACCAAACGAATTCTACCCGAGGGCTACTAGAGGTCAACGGGCTATTTACTGGGGTCCTGACAGGCCACTACACTTTTGCTAATCACTTAAATGTGCTGGGCATAAGTAATACAACATCCTGCGATGTTTGCTTTGAAAATGATGACGACACCGCGGAGAACTATCTCTGTGCATGTCAGGTACACGGCATTGACGTGGTGGGTGCTGTTAATGTAGGCACTTTATAATTGAAGCGCTTACTCATATTTCTTCGGTAGACTGAAAGATGTCATTAAAAGGTGTCACAAGGCGTACAAAGGACTAGTGCTCTGTGCCGACAGAAAAATAAAAATGCTGCTGCAATGTGAGATTCTAGTAAAAGGTTCATTGATTTTTGTACTTGAATGCTTACAGGTATTCTCATCGGTTTAACTAGCAAGCTTGGCGTGATTTGGTTTAAGGCTAGAACATTACGATGTTCGGTAGCTCAAGCTCCGCTCAAAAATCTTTGGGCTTTTCCTATGTTTTCTTGTAAATATATCCTTCCTACAAATAGGAATACATGAGTTGCTTCAGAGTCTATAGCCGCCAATGGCATCCTCATATTTCTTCCACTCTATCTTCAGAAGATTTTTATAGATAGACTCAATAGCAGTATGGTCATTTAAAGGTAAACTAGAAAGGAGGTATCAGTGCACAGAAAAAGACATGTCTTGGAATGTGAATAGTCTTGGACCATTTTTCTTATATTGTGGATATCAATGACCTCTGACAAATAGTAGATTCGTTTTGAACTCCCAAAAAGCGAGATGTAATTCTCAATATGATTGGCTATCTGTTTAGTAAGGAACCTCTTCAATTCATCTGACATGACAGACCCAGTCAGGACTACATAGTAGTTTTAATTTTTTCTTCTGAATCTCTTCCCAAAAATATGACAGAGGGCTCTGTCAACTCTCGGCATTCATTTCGATTGGAACGCATTCCAGGCCGAACTGATGGCAGTCATACATTTAATATACACTAGTCATCGGAGCTAATGAATTCTTGACCTTCTGACTAGGCCAATGTCGCTTTCTGGCTCATACAGTTCTTCTCTGAATTCTGTTTATATGAACGGAGCGCTACCAAAAATGACTCGGAATCCGTTCCCTTGAACTACGTAAACAGCATTTTGGTCTGCTTTAAATTTAGCCCATACTGAGTACTATTTGCCTCCTTAAACCGAAACAAAACAGAGTTCGTGTGAGTTGCAATTAGTTTCCAATTAAGTTACTAAAATACCCTTCCTTCTCATCATCATAGCTCTTATAATGTATCTCTTGTTGCAATGTTTAAGTATCTTAGACACATTTAAGTGGAATTCAATCCTACACCAAAGTGCTGTAAAGTTTTCGTGTACTTGTAGGTATTTTAAGGCATCGTACATAAGTGCAATTACAATCCAAGGATTTTCCGTTTCCTGGGCGAGCAGTCGTTATAATTATATTGTATATGACTTCCGATTTTTTTTTTTTTTAATTATAAAGGATTCCGAATCTAGGATGAATAAACAAATAATTTATGTCAACTATAGGTTAGATTTTTCCGTAGAAAAACCAACTTATGCATGCAACCTTTGTGCGCGTTACTGTTTTCTCATGCTTGTTATCAATTTTATAACCTTTAGACTGCTTGAATGACGTGACTAAGTAATGGATGTCATGAAGGCCATCGTTGTACAATCAATCAAATGCTGAAAACAATCTTTAAGGTATACCCAGCCTGCATATAACAAACCTATGTACTCGTATAAAATCTTGTCCGTATCACGGAAGGAAGAAAGTCGGATACCTTGGATATCGTTCGCTTATAGTGTTTTATTAGTTTCTTAAATGTGCAAAACCAACATGATGCCGGAGGGAATCCTTGCTTCCTACAAGCGCTATTCCGAAACTCCTAAGCATATGTTAAAATCAAGATTTCCCTACATACCAGTTATAGTAATTACTGATCTGTAAAGAAAATTTTTATAAAGGAGTCTTGTCCGATTCCGGGAATATCTCTTTTAGAACCTGGCAAAAATTGCTTTTACACGAGACGAAAATTTCAAATGTGCCTGTTGGTATTTGAAAGGCATCGAGCCCTAGGAGTTCATATATAAGAACAGGCATTCTGAATTGATTTGTTTAATTTATTCCATAATCAATGGAATACTTAGGAACTGCATGTGTAAGCTCTAGCGAGCAAGCAGTCAAGGGAAACGGCGGCAGAACTATTCATGTGAACTCCACAGCGTTGCCTGCATCTAGCTTCTTGAGATGGTGATCGTGTGAAAGAGGTTTTACAACCAGCTGTCAAGGTTTAGGAAGTAGAGATTGTGGCGAAAGAGCTCAAATCAGGTCAATCGAAGCGATTTGTAATGTGGTATGGGAGTACCATCACAGATATAGCTCCTCTGGCTCTTCAGGTTGGGAGTTACTCGTCAGGTTAACTTACCAGCACTGTAAAAATAAATATTTGTTTGATATCGGTACAACCGGGAGCCTCATATAAGAATGATACCACTGCTCGACAAGGGCAAACGAATTTCGGCACTGTTTGTAGAACGTTAGGTCTCTTAGCAGCCCAGTAGCTCACAGAAGCCCTAAACTACCTTAAAGCAGATCCGAGTATAAGAAAGTGAAAATCTGCGTCATATGCATACAATGGTTACTCGTATGTATCTTATGTGTTGCCATGATTGGCAACTAGAAGAAAAACAGCGGCCCCAACGGAGGAGAAACACGATGGAATCGAAGATTATGTGCTCAATGTTCTAAGCTTGATGTTAAAATTAGCTTTGACGATTTTAATGCAAAGCTCGGAAAGGAACACATTTTTGGGAAATATCACCTGCACGACACCACATCCGACAAACAATTTAGGCTTATCGACTTTGTTCGGGGTGAAATCTTATCATAGCAAGCATGCAGTTCTCACATATCAACATTCGATTGATCACATTGCGATCGGCTAAGGCGCATCTCCAATATCCTGAGTATCCCTACTTTCCGGGAGGCCAATATGGGCAGTACTACTATCCTGGTTCAGCTTTTGTGACATTGTGACTTTGTGAAGAGCTTGTACCGAATCATCGCTAAAATTTAGCCGGACGAAGCATGCCACCCGAATGGAATGTTTACATTGCATGCTCTATCCTGAAGAAAAGAGAACCTCTAGTCTCCGCATGACTCTTATCAACATCCCCTATCAGATCTTTGACTTGCTATAAACTCATATCATATACCAGTGTCGTTTCAGCTGTAAAGTCTAACATCGGCGAGACTTGTACGTTACGGCAGATCATGGAAATTACCCTCGAATTTCAAATACTCTTTCGCTGACTTATAAGTCGTCTATGACGGCATTCAAGTACTCGTATCGGGAGAATTTATACGAAGTCATGTCAGATTTTAATGGCCCTGCTACAGTTTTCCGGCTCTGTAGGATGACCATACAGGAAGATCGCTACCCCGTGAGAGTTAATCATAATTCTACCGAGACCTTTGAGTTCAGAAAAGGCTTCCAACAAGTCGGTTTTGACTGTCGTCTGATTTCTTCAACATCATACTTGAGAGCATTATTCGAATGTGGATTCAACTAAGAACTGTTAATGGATAAGTTGTCGGTTTTATTAGAATCAATACTGAAGCCAGCTACCGTCACGTTAGTTCTGCTGATAGACATTAGATTTTGACATTGTAATGGGGGAATTTAAAATATATACAGGGTCTTCCGGTAGGGACTTCCGAAATTTGACAGTTGATAGCAGCCATATTGTTGAAGCTACATCTATCAAATTGTCTTTAATTTATTCGGTCTGTTTTGCCAAATTACCATGCAAATGATAAAATTGTTTTATCAAAATAGCTGTTCTGTTGGGGCAACATTCACGGCCGCCATAATCGTCCTACCGAGAGGACTATTCGCAGTGTGGTGGATAACTTTGAGTCCACTGGTTCAGTAAACGATAAATCAACAGCCGTACGTCGACGAAACGCAAGATCTGCCGAAAACATCGCCGCTGTCCGTGAAAGTGCGCAGGAGAATCCGAGGCAGTCGATTTCGCGTCGCTCACAAGAACTCGGCCTTTCGCAGACCACAACTTGGCGTGTGTTCGCTGAATGGGCTCTGGAGAAGTTGGAAACTGACCCTTATCTTCATCGAAAAATCATCTTCAGCGATGAATGGGTACGTCAAGAAACAAAATTATCGAATTCGGGACGATACCAATCCACATGAGATCCAAGAGCGTCCAATGCATTCCGAAAAAGTTACTGTATGGTGTGGATTTTGAGCTGGTCCATATTTCTTTACGAACGACGTTGGCCAGGCCATCATCGTCAACGGCGAGCGCTATAGGTCGATGATCACCAACTTCTTTTAGCCTGAATTGGATGATATGGACACCAACGATATGTGGTTTCAAGTAGACGGCGCTATAGCTCATGCCACATTGGAAATTGTGCACCAGCGATTCGAGGGCATGGTCATCTAACTTGGAGGTGATGTGAACTGGCCACCGAGATCGTGCGATTTGACCCCGTAAAACTTTTTCTTCTGGGGTTTTCTGAAGTCGCAGGTCTACTCGAATAAGCCACAAATCACAGTGGCCCTCAAAGCCAACATAACCCATGGCATCGGTCAAATTCAGCCTGATTTATGCACCAGAGTCATGGAAAATTGAACATTTTGGATGCTCGCCACCCAGAGAAGCCGCTGCGGACATTTGAACGATATTATATTCGATACATAATGGCATCGATAGGCCTTTCAAACGAATAAAAAATTTCGATGATATCTCACACGAGATATTTTATTTTAATTTAAAAATAGGCGCTTAATGAAAGATCCTTTATACATATACTACTGCAACAGGCTCTCCGGAGAGAGCGGAGAGCGAACCATGGCAAAAAGAGGAGCTCCTCTTTCGAGAGGCGCCTGTCCGCTCCCATAAGCCAGATGAAGGGGAGGGCCTAAACAAGTTCATCCTTAGGTTGATTCGGGAAATAAACCTAAAATATAAATTAATAGATGACTGGACACCAAAAGAAGTGAAGAGGCGTCTGCTTGAGAGAGAAAGAGTACTCTTTGGATCAAGTTATAAAAATGTGTCAAGCTCACGAACAGATAACGCAAACAGACACGATGGTGCAATTCCCACCAACAGCAAGTTATATCATTGGGACTGCGGTCAATAGGACAAACGATTTTAGAGAAGGCAAAGATTGTATAAGCTGTGGGCGGAGTGGCCAGTGAGCTACTTGTTCCCAGCCAGAAACAAAAATAGTGGTCATTTTGCCCTAAAATGCAAAAATATTAGGGGCGATGACACGGAAATATTCACCATGTAGAGGAAGAATTTGATAACCCTTAAGAAAGCCATAGGTCTGAATCGAGGGAGCAATATTGTCTTCAAGGAGATTAACCCAACCACAAACGAGAACATAGATTATTTCATCGGCGGCTCGAAGATATCGATGGTTGATTACGCCTTTCCCTTTTGATTACGTTCTTTGCTGTTTGCCCGCTTTATTTATGGTGATGCGGAGGGATTAAAATTCCTATGCCCAAAGATGGACTTTGCGCCCAACAGAAATTAGAAAACGGCGTGTTCGTTTGATGGTCGACAAGAGACTGTTAAAACGTTAGTTAAGAAGTGCCAAAAAACATTCGGGTGCGTTCAATGGTCATCGATTCTACCTCACGATTGAATTTTCTGGTTGAAAGCGATTGGGAATAACCACACTGGAGTTCCTTGATTTTGTCTAATATTCGCAAGGAAACGAGAAACCAGTTCCGTGCGGAAGAAACTGTTAGAGACTTTATTAGTGTTTAAAGCGCGTACAAGTGCGGATGGAAAACTGAGATCGTTTCAACATTTTCTGTAATCAGGAATGGGAGACAATCGTTGCTGGGACAGGAAACAGCTAAACAAGTACAGGAAGTTCAAACGTTTCAAAAGATTAAAGGGATCAAAATACAATTGGCTATTAACAAGTGCATTAAACCAATGAACCAGTTGTTGGGCCAAGTCCTTGGATTTCGCCGATTGTGATTGTGTTCAAGGAAACCGTAGATATCCGTCTAGGCATAGATATGTGTTGGGAAAACTTTCCTCTTCCGACATTTGAGTCAGTTATGACAAAATTAAAATGGTCTTCGTACTTTTCCAGGTTAGATTTAAAGAATGCAACCATCAGTTAGAGCTGGATGAGGAGAGTCGTTATACATATAACGACGTTCATAACACACAGGGGACTTTTTCGCTACAAACGTTTTATTGTTTGGAGAGAACTCAACACTTGAAATATTTCAACGCACTGTGGAAAATATGTTAGCTTTTTGCAGGAACACAGTGAACTACTTGGATGGCGTTATTGTGTTTGGTTGTACAGAGGAACAACATGACAACGAATTGGATACAGTTTAAGTTTTCGGGACATATATTGGCTACAACAGGACTGTATTAGAGTTTCGACAACCTAATAGCAAAGAGGAGATGAGGTCCTTCTTGGGCTTGATAATCTATTTAGGCAAGTTTATTCGGGACCTAGCCGATACTACGGAACCTCTGAGGTGCTGATTAATAAAGACACTCGATTCGTTTGACGTGAAAATCAAGATCGGGCATTTCAGAGGTTAAAGAAATTGCTTGCAAATATTCCGTCTCTCTCGTACTTTAATAGCAAGATTAGAACCCGATTAGCAGCTGATGTGAGTCCTGTGGCTCTGAGTGCAGTGTTGCAGCAATTCTAAGACGAGCGCCTACAGGTCATATCTTTTACGTGGAAGAGCCTATCTGGAGTGGAAAGGCGGTACTCGCTGACGGAGAAAGAGGATTTGGCTTTAGTTTGGGCGGTTGAGAGGTTTTACTAGTATTTAGCCGGAATGGAGTTTGAGCTGGTCACCGACTATAGTACTCTGGAGGCGATTTTCAAGTCGACATCCAAACTGCCAGTCCGGATCGAGAGGTGTTTTCTTCGTCTGCAGGCTTTAAAATTCATGGTCATTTATCAGCCCGGGAAATCTAACATCGCAGATTAACTCTCTCGGATATGAAAAAATTCAAGAGTCGGACTCATTTGACAGGCCATAATCGGAAAAGATGTGCCTCATGCGCTAACCATAAGCAACGACAGAGATGCGGAACTGAAAAAGATAATAGAAGTAGTAAAAAACGATGACTGGAGTACAGAAAGATTAAAAGCCGGTACTTTCCATTCCGGCACGCACTATGTAATATTGCTTGGCAAGGTTCCAAGATAATTATACCCGAAGCATTACAAGCACGTATTCTTTGCCTGGCACATGAGAACCACCCCGGAGAAACAGTGATGAAACTGAGGCTTCGTTCAAAGATTTGGTGGCCACTAATCGACGGGGACGTTGAAAGTTATGTCAAAAATTTGCAGCGAATGTGTTTTGGTATCACCACCAATAACACCAGCGCCGATGTCTCGACACCGTAAACCGTAGCAGTGTGTGGCCGTAGATTTACATGGACCTCTACCGAATCACGACTTTGCTTTTGTGATAATCGATTATCATTTACAGTATCAAGAGACAAAATTCCTAATGAAGGTTACCTCAACTGACATCATCGGCATCTTAGAAGGGATCTTTTGTAGATCAGGGTATCCAGAATACATTAGATCTGACAATGGACGCCAATTCGTCAGTGAGGTATTTAAATCTATGTTACTGTGGAACGAAAATCTGATAACATCTCCCCCTTTTTCGCCACAGGCGAACGGAGAAGTGGAGAACCGTTCCATTTTGTAAAGAGTCCAAATCGCGAATAGTGAAGGTCTCGACTATAAAAAGGAACTTCAGCAGTTTATGCTAATGTATGACGTGACACCTCATGGCAGCACAGGGCAGACCCCATCAGAGCTCCAACTTAACCGGAGAATAAGAGACAAGATCCCTTCTGTACATGATATTAATGAAAGTATTTTGGATTCAGAAGCTAGAGATCTGGACATTACGGCTGAACAAAAAGGAAAGGAAAGAGTAAACAAGGAGCGCGCAGCGAGGGACTGTGACGTATAAGTAGGTAATAGGGTGTTACTTCGCAATATGGTGCATCAGAACAAGTTGACACCGACTTCCGACTCTACCGAATTCGAAGTGATTGAACGGAAGCAGAAGGAAGTAGCGATCCGATCAGGTGGTAAAGTTTTCAGACGCAACACCAGCCATGTGAAGAAAGTACCAGGTTCTCCAGGAACCGAAACAGGAGTATTGTTAATATCGGTCAGCACTCAGAGCGATCCGAAGACCCCGAGTCCAGTTCTAGAAGGAACACACATTGATGATACGGGATCACCGGATCTGAGATTAAAGCTGAAGCTCTCTGAATGTCGGAGGGGTATAGCGAAATGTAACAGGATCTCCGGAAAGAGCGGAGAGTGGACCACGAACAGGCAGGTCAAGTGATACCGTTGGCAATCTATAATTGACCGCCATCGTAAGCAGATTGATGTCAATAATTGTATGCAGTTGTGTAACATCATACATTAATCAGTTGGAAAGAGTATTCCGTATTGTTTCTCTGAAGTTGTATAACCGGGCAGTATATTTGGTGTGGCGAACTGCAACAGACAGGTCAGTCTATAAGTGACTGCCGTCGTAAGCAGATCGATTTGAATAATTGTAGTTGTGAAGTTCATTAATCAGTTGGAAAAAGTTTTCTGTGTTGTTTCTTTGAAGTCGTATAACCGGGTAGATATTTGACCGCAACTGATCTTGTTTTGCGATACTTAGATACTTATAATAAAAATTGCAGTTTTTTTTTTATAAATTCTGATATCTTCCATCAAGGAACCAGGAGTAGCGCCAGGAGTTGACAATGTGAGTATGTTTCAACTAAAATTATCCCACTCTCCGAGTCCTGATATGATTTGAGGTGGGCGCATATCTGAGGCTAACGCCTCTCAGTATATATAAGTCATATTTTAATACGATATTTACCCCGATGATACAATTTTGTGCTAAATTTTGTGCTAACCCACTTAGGCCTATTGACCCATTGTGATACCTCGTGAATCTGTATTTCTCCTTCTCTTGGAATCAACGACGAAGCGTGGGAGACTCTTAACGACTATATTGTTTAGATCGCTTAAGCTATTGTAGAAGAAAGCTCCTAAGTGCAATTTTCTTCTTTGGAAGAGAGCTGCACATGTACAGAGTAGGTGGAGGATTGTATTCTTGCCCTCCTCGTTCATCCAGCTTTTGTACAATTGGAATTTTAAAAATTCCAAGGCTCCTTGCATACTTGAGGTAGCGCTGAAATGTTTCCTATTTTGAAAGATCAGCGATTCAGAACCAGCTTTGGCCAGATATGTTGATCCAACAATCCACCTAAGGTTTGCTTTTCTATTACCATTCAGTTTTAGTATTAGTTTGCACGTAGCGGTTGGTATACCGAGGCTACCTTCTTCGAGTAAAATAGGTAGAGGGGTTCGAAAATCTCCCTGAAACATTATCGGCGATCAAGGGCGTTTTTAGAATTTTGTGAGTATGAGCCCAGTGATATAATAGCAGCCTGGCACACCGAAAAGATGTGGATATCCTTTACAGACATTACGTTTTTCTTTAGGCAGGACATTACTTTTTCAATGTCTAAAATCTCCGTCTGGAACACGCTACAGTGATTTGGAAGGCGGAAGGGAATGCTTAGATTAAGCTATCAGTCTTCGATCCATCCATATAGAAATGGATTGACTTGTTATCCATGAAAGCATTTTTCTACCAGAAGGATCTTCCTACATGAAAGTTCTGGTTAAACCAGTGTTGGGGCCTAATGTAGGCGATGTTCTCTGGAAGGATTATTAGTCTGTTAAGAATATTAGCGTGGCCAAATATGTAGTTTATTTGTCAACTGTGTAGTTGCTTTAAGGCGAATTGCTGGGTTAAAAGCTGCGGAAAATATCGAGCGGTCTAAAGTGAAACAGAATATCCTGTGCCGCGGAGGGAGTAGCACATGAGCCTCTGCCTATGCACAGATATGCTGTCCTTTGGAATTTGCTTAGTTTACTGCAGTTGACTGTATTGTATAAGGCCGTCCATCACACAACCCCCAGTAGATAAGTTTCGGTCTTGTAGCCGAGACGTATTGTCAATGAATAATGCAAGGTTGAAGGCCCTAATTGTTTGCAATGGCTTCTTTACTCTTTCTTGAATATAGGCTTCTAGTTTAGTTTCTTGACAAAGAAAGAAAGAGAGGGAGTCTTTGATTGGAATTTTATAATCCATTCTATTATATTGGGTATATAATTTATTTCGTGCGGTTTTTTTCAAAATTTGAACGTTTATTTAAGAAAAACATGTACAATAGTATTGCCCATCTGAAGCTATGACTTTTTCCCATCTTTCTGGAAATTTGTGGATCCAATCCCAAAAGAACTGCGCCGGCTTCGCAACCAAGAATGAATCAAGCCAATTTCTGATATTCTGCTCTGATGTGAATCGTATTTCAGTGAGGGCGTTCTGCATCGACCGGAACTAATGGTAGTCAGAAGGGGCAAGGTCTGGGCTATAAGGCGGGTGGGATAAGACTTCCCATCCACTGTTTTCCAAATAGTTTTTAACCGGAATAGCAACGTGGGTCCGAGCGTTGTCATGATGGAAAATTATTGCTTCGTGTCTGGTCGCATATTCCGGGCGTTTTTCGGCCACTGCTCTCTTCAAACGGAGTAATTGTGTTCGGTAGCGTTGTGCATTAATGGTTTCATTGGTTTTAGCAGCTCATAATACAGCACACCCATCTGATCCCACCAAATACAGGGTATTACCTTCGCGCCATGGATATTCGGCTTTGACATTGATTTGGCTGGTTGCCCGGGTTTCACATATGATTTTTTGCGCTTGGGGTTGTCGTAATGGATCCATTTTTCATCACCAGTAACAATCCGATGAAAAAATGACTTCCTTTTGTGCGTTTCAGCAGCATTTCGAACATGCAAAACCGCCTTTCGACATCTCTCGGCTTGAGTTCATGTGGAACCCAGATTCCTTGCTTTCGAATATATCCAGCTGCTTTTAAACGTTTTTAAATGGCTGCTTGAGTGACACGGAAAGATTCTGCGAGCTCTTCTTGTGTTGGCAACAATCTTAATAGAGTAATGCTTCCAGTTCTTCATCTTCAAACTTTTTTGGTTGCCCAGGACGTTCATCGTCTTCCAAGCCAAAATCACCACTTTTAAATCGTGCAAACCACTTTTGGCACGTTCGCTCAGCTAGCGCATGTTCACCATAAACTTCCACCAAAATACGATGACTTTCGGCAGCAGTTTTCTTCATATTAAAGTAATGAAGAAGAACTCCCCGCAAAAACACTTTTTCAGGCACAAAGTTCGACATATTTGAGTGAAAAAAGATCATTGTTGTTTACGCTTCAAATGAATGACATATACTGAAATGACGTACAATGACAGTCGCTTTCCAACGCATGTTCCAATGGAATAATACAAGTTACGCCATCTCTTAGCAAACCGCACGAATTAAGTTATAGACCCAATACAATAAAAGAGGACAAGATCAGTATATTCCGTGTATATCAGCGGTTCGTTGGCCACTAAGTTCCTGAGAAGGAGTGAAAGGTCACCACCTTGCTTTATACCTCTGTTGCCACATCTTTTAAATAGCAGAAGCCCCATCTAATTTGGAATTGTTTTACTATTTGGAGCAAGGCTGACCAATTTCCCAAGAGAGTCATCTACCTTCAGAGTTGACAGTGCAGTCGTGATTGGGGATGTGTTGACGTTGTTAAATACACCTTCTATGTCCAAGAACGAGACCATTGTGAAATCTGGCTAGTCACGTCCTGCAGACTTGTATGGTTTGACGCTAGCACCGCCAAGAGCAGCTTATCTCTGGTAATCAGAACATGAATTTTAGCCGCGGCTGCAATAGTCCTACTAGGGTTGTTGCTGGCCGTGAATAGGGAGCTATGTAGAAAATGGGTGTCCAGTCACTGTCACTTGAGGTCGTCCTAGAGCCATCGGTTTTTTTCAAACAACTAAGCATCGAAGGATCGATAGAGAGAATTATTCTTTGCCGCGATGGCTCAGAGATTTCTAACTTCCAGGATTGTCGCTTCCTCAGTTATTTTTTATATGTATATATTGAAGGATTCCTTATATAAGTAACAGTCTGTCACTGTTCTTGTGCTTTTCAATCTCTCTCTATCCCTGTGGTCTAATTTCGAAAGTAATTGCATTTTATGGCTTATTTACAGCTGTCAACGAGCATTTTTTTTTGGTTTTCCTCAAC
The DNA here is from genome assembly GCA_963966105.1 of Volucella zonaria. Lineage (NCBI taxonomy): Eukaryota > Metazoa > Arthropoda > Insecta > Diptera > Syrphidae > Volucella > Volucella zonaria. The sequence goes on from OZ014532.1 coordinate 119,089,355, forward strand.
TTAAAGCATCCAATTAAGCAAGAGCTTCCATTGTACTATATATGGATTAATATATTATATGTGAGGTATGCTGTGAATGCTAGGAGAGTTTATTCGCTTCTGACGAGCTGTTGCAAGATTTCCGAAACGCATCTTTCGGAACTTAACTCTTATTTGATTACATGAACAAAATTCGTAACCATCTTAACCATCATAGTCTTCAGCAAGGTTTTGCCACTGCGCATTTATAAGACTGGTAGATGTTACTTTTCGTTCATATTGTGCAGAGAAGCTAGCTACATTTATCAAAAAAATATTCGTAAAGATATAATCTCATACTACGACAACATCCGCTAAGGTTCAATCGAGTGTACTCTGTAGTACAGCACAAGGCTTGTTAGCTAGCCTTGCCTTTTGTAGAATACAATACTTCTGCTTTCATATGTATATCACCATCTACAATATTATACCTTTCCTAAGGTTCTAGCTCATCCTTTTGCACTTTTTAGATTTTAGTCGAATATATGCTGGCTAGAGGCTTGACCAAATTTGTTTCCTGCAATTGGGAATTCTAGCATTTCGTGACCAAATCTGAAGATCGCTCTTCTCTATACCTAATGCGATCTTAAGCGGTCGATATGTCATTGCCCAAAATAGGTCGATTCAGAACACAATGAGTACCCTAAACCTGATGGACCAGGTGAACCTCATAGGCCTTAGGAGCTAATTGTACCGAATTTATTAAGATATCTACAATCTAGAGGTAAACATTTTGAACAGATTTCCAGTTCTACGATTAAGAGATTTTACTTAATGACTCTGTCATGTTTCTTTAAATTTTCCTATTCGTGATCACTTTGACGTATGTGGAACATTTCTCAACCTTGTAGTTCTTGTCCAGCTTTTAAGTGCAAATTTCCGTAATCCGCTTTCTAAAAATATATTTTTCTACAAATGCAAATATTTCTTTCATGCATTTTCTCCAGCTTGAAGACAAATTAAAAGCATCCCATAAAGTATCTTTTTAAAGCAGATTCACATTTTATTTTTATTTTCGTGTATATACATATTTTTTTGTTTTTTTTTTTTTGCTTAGAAGACACCTGACCTCTGAAGCAATTTAGTGTCAGGCAAACGACCAAAGTCAATACTTGCCAACATTTGGGTCAACGCATTTATTATTTTAGATTCAACTCAGTTCCAATAAATAGAAAAAGCCAGAAGATGTTCGGTTTGCTGTTTGAAGTCATTCATGTGAAAACCTTGGACTACTTAGCTACCGTATCATGAATTGAGATGTGCTTTAATGAATTTTTAATCAACATTCTTTCGCTGAATTTCTTCTCAATCAACAGCAAGCTACTCGTAGTCAGGGTCATTATTAATCTATTTTCCAAAAAATCCACTGGGATCGATTGGTTTGATTCAACGATTCAACTTCTTTTGGTTCCAGGTTGGACGGGTATGACTCTCTTAACAAATTAACCTTTTTGAAATGGGGTGTTGATATAAAATATAAATTCTCCGTTAAAGACATCAAAAAGTCGTATTTTTGTTTTGAAAGAACTGTGGGCACATTTGCCTTTCAGCCACACCGCCCAGGCAGTGCGTCAAAGTACTCATACGAGAAGTTATTAATATGAAAGGGACTGCTAGAGTATTTGATATCAGTGATTAAAATGTATCTTGATGTCAAAATGTAAATACCTCCTAAATAAGGAAGTACGGGAGACCCTGATACTGAAACAAAAATAAAACAAAGTCAAAGATGGTTAAGGACACTTTCATCTGGCGAAGTAGAGTGCATTATTCTGCGCTGAGGAGCAGGACCACAATAATGATGATATCTGTAAAGCCACCTTGGTTGTTCTTGAAAGAATTTTTCTATTCAATATGCCCCTAAGTCATAATAAGCAACGACTGACAAGAGTAATTACTTGTTGAATTTTCGAGCTAATGTGAGTGTTATCCGGAGACCACTATTAAATGAAATCCTTTCCAACTTCAATGCTGTAGCTGTCGATAGTGATATCTTCGTCCGCGCTGTGTGCAAATATTTTAAGGGTTCCTTAACCCTTTGAGCGCGCGCTACTTTAAAAAAAAATAAAAAATATTTGTCTCGTAAATCTGTACTTATTTCATTAAAGGACTTCAGAGACCTAGAAATTGGTTCATTCTGACCATAGTTTGTTCTCTGCCCCATTTGGTAAAAGACGTGGCGATCCCTTAACACCCTCTCCGAAGTTAAAATTGGGAACATATGGTAGATAGCAGAATAGGACCATTGAGACGGGAACACATGACGTCTCTCACAAACATTATGTCATGTGCCCGGCTCTTTGCACAGAGTGTCACTATAAAGAGGCTCAAATTGCCAACTCATTTTATAAAAAATGTATTTTGTAAACCCCCCCAAACGCTTTGAATGCGATCCGAAAGTATTAAGTACTTAGTTTGGATTTCCAACAACATCAGGTTCAAGTACTGGCCTGACTAGAGCAATAAATAGGCCGTCTATCGGATTGATAATTTGGGTATCTTAAGGTACAAAATAGACTGTGGTGATTTTAATATTCCTATATTCTTTCTTCAAAAATACGGGTTCTAGCTTATCATAGTTGTGTACCTCATCGAAGTCCAGCGAAGTTACTCCGAAGTAGCCTACTTGGAATTCACTTAAAATAGGGCATCTTCCGATGAAATCATATACATCCTCCCTTTCTATAAGGTTGCACAGGTTACATAAAATTGGAAGATAGGATCACTGCGGAATGAAATGAAGATTTGTTAATTCTCCTTTTAGTTTAAATACTGCACGTATCATGTGATTGCGAAGTGCGATGAATCGTTCTCAATGCAGCTGAAGTTCGGCCTACTATAGATCAGCCTATGTTCCGATGAATGTGCTTCAGCTGTCATGTATGACAGGACATTGCTTGCTCTTTTCAAAATACTGATGAACATAGTTTTTGCAAGTTGCATATCTGCATATCAGCTCCAATATTTACACTCGCGCCATAATTTGTCTCCAACTCCTCCCACTTTTGAACCAAGTGGCCCCTTGTCGAGGATATATGATTCAGGACAATCTTCGATAGGCTTCTTTCTTCCATCGCCAGTACTTTTATAATGAAATCTGCATGCAACCTTAGTGTATATACAATAGAAAAAGTGCAGGAATTCCAGTTTCGAAATGTAGCATGTACCATAATTCGGTGCAGATGTTGTAAGTCGAAAGATTCGCCTTAGAAAATATCTAAATAATTTTTCTACCTCCTCTAGGGATTTTGAATGGGGTTTACTCCCCATTAATTTCGTTCTAAAGACAACTGAGTGTCTGTAAGCATTCAGGGAGTAGTCTTGCGACTAGCTCTATAGCGCCTTCCAGATGCCCCACCGACTTACTACATGCTCTTCTACTCCGACAAGGCGGCAACCCGACGGATGACACGTTAACTGAACTGCAGAAAGTACACCATAAATAGTGTCGTCGAAGATTTCAGAATCTTTGGGACAAAAGTTCCCATCTTAAACAGAGTTAGCATATTGAATTAGTGATTCAATTTTAATGTTCACAAATTTAAGTAACAGCTGACATTGAGCGTACTTAATTTAAAACTGGAAAAGCATTGAGATGCAACTTTTAATTCCGATGAAATATGAGAAATTATTGTATCTAGAGTAGTGTCCGGGTGGGCAATCGAAATGTGAAACCACTTTAATTTACGAACAATATGCAGATCACTATTTTCCACACCAATTCCCAGAATGACATCAAGAATGTGATGAGAAATTATTGTATCTGATGTTGCGTCCGAGTGGACACTCGAAATGCGAAACCACTTTAATTTACGAACAGCATGCAGTCTATCACTATTTTTCACACCAGTTCACAGAATGACATCAGGAATATGATGAGAAATTATTGGGTGAAACCGCTTTAATTTACGATCGACATGCAGATCACTATTTTCCACACCAATTCCCAGAATGACATCAGGACGTTAATTTTTATTTACTTTCCCCTTGTTAGTAGGGGTCGCAATGATAAGTGCAGTAACATCACCAGAACTAGCAACATGCAATTCATCTGTACAGATAGCAGCAACCAGGTCAACATTACCATTGCGAGTATTGGTATCACCGACCATCATAGCATTATCCTCGTACATCGAGTAACTCAAATCTGGTAGACGGTTGATCGATCAGAAGTTTTTCAAGTCCCTTTATGTATATCGCCGAGCGGCAATGTCAATTAGCCTGAATCAATTTTTGAAGGTGGTGCCGTGCAGGCTACGGTTTCCGACAGTACTATCAAGGATGCCCTCTCTTCTTAGCTTTGCATTAAAGTTGCCGAGAACAATTTTAATGTCATAGCTAGTGCACTGCTCGTAGGTCTTATCCAATAGCTCGTAGAACCCATTTTTGGTGTCATCATATTTCTCCTCTGTAGGGACGTGCGCGCACATAAGGCTAATGTTGATAAATTTAGCCTTAATACGCATAGTGCTGTCTGCTTTATTCTGAGTGCTTTGAACAGTGATCATTACCGAATAAGTCCTTTCTTAGGATTGATTTAGTGGTTAGACCCTGGTTTTGCTAGAATGAAATTCGCTTAGTCGTTGCCGGTAGAGTAACATCTTAGAGAGGCTTAACCGAAAACCCGTCGTTAATCCTTAGCTAATGCCATCTCCTTTGAGCATATAATCTCTTGGTATGAGAAAGTAGGAATATTAAGCTGAAGACTGGGCGTATATTCAGCAGCGTTTGAAAGACCATCATGAATGGACTTACACCAAAAGAACTCTCCAGTAACATTCAAAGTAATTTTACAAATCCGTCTTCAACTCGCGAAGATTATGAGATTTTTTTGGTCCCCATATTTGACCAACCAAGCACGTTGTTCCTCATGATATGGACAAATTTCATGCCACACACACATTTCATGACGCAAAGCCAGCAACGCGTCAATGTAATGAGCATACAGCAGAAACTCTAGCTGCCGTAAGTGAAAATATTGCGCAAGGTTCGGAATTTTCAATTAAGCGCCGATTACAAAAGTTTGGCCTTTGTCCGTCCATTATGTGAAAAATATGCGAAAATATCCTGCCTACACCCGTATAAGATCTAGCTGGTTCAGGAACTAAAACCACAATACGAAGACTTGCTGCATAAATTCGCGGGCTCTTTAAGCAACAACTTTAAGTTGATCATTTTTTTTTTTTCCAAAAAATCGTGTTAAGTGTCTTTGCTTACTTTTGGCTCAAGCAAGGTTGTGACTTCTGGAGTTAGGCAAATCCAAAAGTGGACGGTTTACCGCGGCTTCATAGGTTCGTAGTTTTCAAAAGTGTCAGTCGTTAGACCGTGTTTTTTTGCATGATTCAAGTGTGTCGTCTTTCGTCGGAGCTCAGATTCAAATTGTGTTCCCCTAATTTAAGATTATTTTGAAACTTCTTTATGCAACTGCTAACTATCTGTAAGGTTTGACATTGTTACACAAATATTTATAGTGACTCTAGAATCATTTCAACACCACTTAAAAACGAGTAAAGACTGCGGCGGATGAGGCGGAGTAGTTTATTAGTTAACTTTCAAGGATCCGTACCATATGTTTTATGTGCATAGCAATTATGAGCTTAGAAGCAGCTGAAAATAATACAAAAAAGTATCGGTAATAGCATGCAATCCTGTGCGTCCCCAAAAATTGTTTTCTTAATATCAGATTCGAAACTGCTCAAGTTTGTTTATTATAACTGATACAAAACTCTTTCAAATGTTTTTGAAGTATAAAGCACATAACAGCTGTTGGTTCTGATGGTCATATAGAACTTTACAAGAAGAAAAAAATTTTCTTTGATTCATGTTAACAATGCAAAATGTACAAAATAAATTGGAAATATATTGGGTATATAACTAAATTCGTGCGGTTGTTTTTCAAAATTTGAACGTTTATTTAAGAAAAGCCTGTACAATAGTATTATTCAAAGTATTGCCCATCTGAAGCTATGACTTTTTCCCATCTTTCTGACAATTTGTGGATCCCATCCCAAAAGAACTGCGCCGGCTTGGCAGCCAAGAATGAATCAGGCCAATTTTTGATATTCTGCTCTGATGTGAACCGTATTTCAGTGAGGGCGTTCTGCATCGACCGGAACAAATGATAGTCAGAAGGGGCAAGGTCTGGGCTATAAGGCGGGTGGGGTAAGACTTCCCATCCACCGTTTTCCAAATAGTTCTTAACCGGAATAGCAACGTGGGGTCGAGCGTTGTCATGATGGAAAATTATTGCCTCGTGTCTGGTCGCATATTCCGGGCGTTTTTCGGCCACTGCTCTCTTCAAACGGATTAATTGTGTTCGGTAGCGTTGTCCATTGATAGTTTCACCCGGTTTTAGCAGCTCATAATACAGCACACCCATCTGATCCCACCAAATACAGAGCATTACCTTCGCGCCATGGATATTCGGCTTTGCCGTTGATTTGGCTGGTTGGCTGGTTGGCTGGTTGGCTGGTTGGCTGGTTGGCTGGTTGGCCGGTTTTCACATATGATTTTTTGCGCTTGGGGTTGTCGTAATGGATCCATTTTTCATCACCAGTAACAATCCGATGCAAAAATGACTTCCTTTTGTGGCGTTACAGCAGCATTTCGGACATGCAAAACCGCCTTTCGACGTCTCTCGGCTTGAGTTCATGTGCAACCCAATTTCCTTGCTTTTGAATATATCCAGCTGCTTTTAAACGTTTTGAAATGGCTGCTTGAGTGAGACCCAAAGATTCTGCGAGCTCTTCTTATGTTTGGCAACAATCTTCATAGAGTAATGCTTCCAGTTCTTCATCTTCAAACTTTTTTGGTTGCCCAGGACGTTCATCGTCTTCCAAGCCAAAATCACCACTTTTAAATCGTGCAAACCACTTTTGGCACGTTCGCTCAGCTAGCGCATAGTCACCATAAACTTCCACCAAAATACGATGACTTTCGGCAGCAGTTTTCTTCATATTAAAGTAATGAAGAAGAACTCCCCGCAAAAACACTTTTTCAGGCACAAAGTTCGACATATTTGAGTGAAAAAAAGTTATTGTTGTTTACGCTTCAAATGAATGACATATACTGAAATGACATGCAATGACAGTGGCTTTCCAACGAATGTTCCAACGGAATAATAACAATGGAATAATACAAGAATAATACATTTTCCTGCAAGGACTCCATTACAACTTCCAACTGCATGGATCACGTCGCTGATTACAACAAGGAACAGCAATGGCAAGAGACCGCAGTTTTGTTGCACTTCGCGGCGAATTCTTTTAATACCTTACCGTTATATAGGGCGCGATAATTACTACCTTCGTACTCTATCATTTGAATTACAGCGACGAGTTTTTCTGGGTAGACCTGTCCTACGAAAAGTACGCATTTCAATTCCAGCTGTCCTGTACACAGGAAGAAGTATAGCGGATATCTACATATATTCTCGTAGTGTGTTGATTTGGTTGATGACCCAAAAGCCTGCCTGTTCGTGGTCGAGTGGTTAATCGAGATGCGTTCCAACTTATTCTAGAATTATTCTAGCTACTGATGGAGGCATGCATATTTTTCTTGAAAAAAAGAGACTTCCGCTTCCCACATATCCCTAATTTGTGGCTGAAGCACTTCCGTACCAAAGTTAAGTGCGACTTGGAAGAGTTCTACTGGAATGCTGTAGGAGCGGAAGCGAGTACATATTTGGAAATTTGGCCAGCTGTGATATTGTAGACGGTCCTATTGTCACTCCTTATGCCTTCTCCTTCTGCATTGGTGGCAAGGGCGTTGATATAATTACTCATATTAAGTTTTAAACCACGCTGCACTTCCTTCTGTTTTATGCGATATTGAACTTCCAACTTGGCATGCCCTACTGCTGAGGTTACTAAAATTAGCTGAAAACCATGTTCTCTGTTCCAAATGAAAAAAAAAAAACATTTTGCACAACTTCCAATGCTCGTCTATGTTTGCAGGAGTGACTCTGAAGATTGTTTCACTCTCTAAGGCAAGCTGGTTCCGTACTTTTTGGCATACGTAGAGATCCCGCAGGCTATCAGCATTTTACCTGGGTTTTCTTACCAAACTGAAGCAATCGTTATTGACGGATGCAGTACGAACGCGTATTAAAGTTATCATAAGGTGGTAGCTCTTCTCTATACCGATTTCTGCTCTACGTTTTTTACGGATGCCTTCGATGGAATTTCTAAAGCGTCGGCTGATCGCTATATGATCGATCTGGCTCGATATGGGCTATCGGTCAGTTGAGGCGCAACTGATCTTGTAGCAGCCGTGTTCCTATCAGGACTGAAACGAATACAATTTGGAAACTTCAAAGTAAAAAAAAAAATATTTTCATAATTCTTGTAAATTTTTTGTATTTGCTTTAAAACTCTGTTTTTATTAAATTCATTCACAATTACAAAAAATAAACAAAATTATTTGGGTTCCCATTCTTTCCTCAACTTCTTTCGAATGCCCTTCATAAGGTTGGTTGCTCAGTTACATCCGTGATCTTTTTGGGCGCTCTTTTCCATTTAGCACTAAAATCTTTTACGTCCTTTGTACACAGCTCACTTTCCCTCAATTTAGCTTTGACCAAAGCCCAATACCTTTCAATGGACGGCACTGTGGAACATTGGGTGGATTCATGTCTTTTGGGACTACGTCGACATTTTTAGCAACAAGAAAGCTCAACGTCGCATGAGCATAGTGAGCTGAAGCTAAAGCGTTTTTTTAGGCACTCGTTGATGTACGCTTCTCCGTTAATTGTTCCCGTAGTAATAAACAAACGATGAGCTTCTGTGCCCACATTGGCAAATGGCCTGCCAAACGAGATATTTTGACCCGAATTTTTCCATCCCAATCGATGTTGTTGATTGCGGAAGAATCTCAGCTTCAAACGAGTTGTAAAACTGCGCACCTGGAAGAGTGGCTTTGACATAAATTTTGTTATCCAAAGCCAAGCATGCTTTCTTGTTGCCGATCAACTCGTATAGCTTTCGGGATCGTGCTTTTATTACCTTTTTTTGCTTTTCAGTAACTTTTGGTATTTTTTGTTTTTTTCTCTCGTTTTTAGACCGTTACGTTTTTTTAGATCTTTGTACCATTGTTTGGTTGGTATTACATTTCCGAGCAACATCTCTGGATGACATAGTCCGGTTTTTTACGATGGTACCCACTATTTTCCTGTCCAAATTTGTATCATGTGCTCCACTTTTAGCTCCACTTTTCTGTTTTCGCTTAACTGTCAATGTCTCCAAATATCGTTTAATAACAGAATCCACTGTACTGCGTGCTATGTTTAAATTTTTTGCGACGAAATGGTTTGGACGGGAAGTATTTTCGAGCCATTTGTCGATGATCTTTTTACGGTTCCTCTTGACTCATATTTTATAAATATTTTAAACCGCACCGAACTAAAATCAATAACAAACTGAAACTAGAGAATATACAGGCTAATTTGGGTACAGAACGTACCTGGATTTTTAACGTAAACCACCTGTCATGAGACCTTATGTTTACGAGGTGCCCATACACCCATAGGGAGCAAGGATACGCCTTGCCATCGCTTTATATTTATTAATACTTCGCTTATATATTATACCAATTCGGAACTGTGTTGGAGGCACAAGTTCCACTCTTGGTATGGGTCGAGGCCGACCTAAAACCTCTTGCTGCTCTTAGGGTCGCAGCACCCAGTACTTTATTTGCTACTCTACACTGGGCAAAACCAAGGAATACCCGTACCCGCGATTTGGGTTTAAACCACAGCCACCATGACGCTCCCACAAGGGGGCCTACCTCTAACAAGTCAGGCCCGGACCGAAATCCGGGTGGCTCCTGACTCCCATGGTACCGTGATTTAAGTCCTGGTATGGACTACCGGGGGTCAAGCCACCAACAAGGCCTATGACCGGCAACTTGTAACTGGTCAAATCGTAGCAACCATTCAAAGGCTGTAATCTGAAGATGTTTACGATAAGACCAGTTATAGAATAATCTACCCCCGCTTTTTATTAGACAACGTCATTGATGGGCGAAGCCTTGATAATTGGGCGGGGGCCCGCTAATTTGGGTACAAAATGGGATTGCAATTTGTACGCATTGGAAGTATAGCCCGTATTAAAATTTACAGATTTTATTCGTTTCAATCCTTAATCACGACGCGGTCAAAAGTCAACAAACCTTCGCCGTTGTTAGTTTTGATATTTCCGATGCCGTGTGGTCCCATCACATGTTTAAGATCTGTGGTGTCGCATTCAAATTGCCCATCACGAGCACGATATTCCCATTAGTCCTTGAGTTGGTGGTTTCTTCTAGTTGGGTATGGAATCCAACCTTAACATTGTCATCCGCAGAGTTTGGTGGAGCGTAGGACTGATGATGCTGATGTTCTTCACTTTTCCATTAAACTTAGCCAAGTGTCCACTGTGTGGCAAATAGGACACGAGGCTACTATTTGCTTTGGGGTCAATAGTAGACTTAAGTAGGGGACAGACTGCTGGTATTAATACCATGGTATAGTAAATACTACATCCGCTGACAGACAGCATTTTTGCGATAAGTGAAGCGTTTATGTCCATACTTTGACGTTTGTGTTGTTTCGTATTTGGATGAAACAGTTCTCGTCGAATCCATTGTACAAAAGCAATGCTATACTTTTTCACTGTAGTTACTAGCTTTGAATTGTCAAAGGATCTACGAAAGAGAGAAAGTGGCGCTGCAATCAGTAGGAATGTGGTATACCAGCCACAAATTTGGAATCTCAATACCAGGTGTGTTTCGTGGTATATTAACTGTAGTTACAGACTTGTGGTATAGATATCAATACCAGTGTGCCTACCATACCATATTACATACTCCATTTTTGTATCTGGTGTTCTACGGCTTCCCGGTGTAAAGGATGAAGCTGTTTCCAATTTCGGAGGGAAATATGTACATTTTGGTCCCACCACTGAATCTTGAATTTTCGTAGCCTTTTCTGGTTATCGAAGAAGGTTTTAAGGTTCCAGGACCCAAACGTTGTCCTCGGTCGGTAGCCAATGATCGTCATTAAAGTATCCCTCCGTATCTGAAGTGTTTATGTCCATTTTGAAGCTTATTGTGTTAACAGTTTCAGTTCGATGGGCCACACAGGCCAACCAATACTTGTTCTGTCATACTGGCGCGGGAGTTATGCAATTTTCAGAGGTCGCTTAGCATACCAGTATTCATTCATGCTCAGAGTCGGCTTATCTCAATCTTAATCCAAATTTTACGAGCAAGTCGTTGACCGGCCATTTATTCACCGTTTCAGGTACTCGTGTATCCATTTTAGCTCCTCAAAGTGCTGCCTAAGCTCTGCAAACTATCCAACTTCCCAATGTTTGGCCTTCTTTTCATTGTAATTAATGTTAAAATTAGTACTCGCCATTATTTTATTTTCCCTACGTTTTATTGTAGATTTCGTGACTTGATAAAATTAGAATTTATTTTATCCAAAAAAGCAAAAAAAAAAAAATCATTAAATGACGCGACACAGTAGCGCCTTTTGAACATGCACAGAATTATAATGAGTACGACAAGCCAACATTGTCACGCTAATACATATGTAAATATATCCGTACTTCCATAATTCTCGATGGACTTCATAGTTTTGTCACAACCCAGCAACCTAGTACTTTCACAAACTTTCACAATATGCTAATTTATTGTTTTTTCTTCAATACACAAATACGAAATTCTTTTGTCCAAAACTAGATGGATTCCTATGAGGTCAAAAGTAGATCTGCTAATGCGTAAATAAGTTCCGAAAACATTAAGACGTATGTTCAGCTTTGAAGTCACATCTAGACCACTGCACCAAAGCAGTCCGTTTTTTTTTTTTGTGCTCACCAATAAAATGAATGTCCTTGATCTCGTTCGACTCTTGAAAATCCTATTTATGAGGTGGGACATCCCACCGAAATATAAAAATACTCGCACACATGTAATATAAAGAAGTCTCAATAAGGTCTCCATAAAGGCAAATAGAACTTATGGCATGCTTCCAGCTAAAAAAGAACCTACTTTGATGGTTGTTGTTTCTCTGCCGTTGTCCCATTAAAGGCTTACTAACTAGGATTCTTACAATTCGTCGATTTTTTTCTCAATCTCCTCTTGGCACATCACAATGAAAAGGAAAAAATAAATTGTTTCCGCTTTTGTCTATATATGAGTAAGTATCTCGTAAACGTTAGTTTTCGACATAATTTTTAGTGTTTTTTTTTTTTAAATTGTCCAAAACAGGCATAAAAGTAGGTCCATCTATGTTCAGATCTAAAAATATGGCAGCAATCCAAAAGGATGCTCACATGATACCTGAAAGTTCATTCCAAAAAAAAAAATAAAAATCCACCCCAACATCAACCCATCTTTCGACAAGAGGATGTCTACGTAATAACCGTCCTTCGACACTTAATTCTGATAAATTTTTGATGCCATGAATGCGCCACTACCATGGTGGTACCAATTGCCTTAACAACTGGGAACTCCACACACAATAAAACAACAACCTAGAAAAAAAACAAATAAAATAAAACTCATCCTTAACACGTGCAATTCGCTGGATGCACCTAAGAAGTAAAACAGTCAAAACAGAATACAGAACAAAGTAGTGAAAGGAGGTTAAGAGTAATTTATTTTTTTCCTTTTTTCGTTTGTTTTGTTTGAATGATAAAAGAGTATAGTATGACTGTGAGTCACATTACTCACGTGTGAGCAAGAAGTGAGCATGCCCATTGGGGTGGATGTTAGTCCAAAAGATATAAAAATTCAATTAAACCGCATAAAATCATTTCTTAACTTAACAAAGGGATCCAAAACGTACGCATAGTTTTAGGTACCAGAAGGACTTAAAGAGAGAAATTCTCTCTGCAGTTCTCTTAACTCGACAAATAAAGCTGTCAAAAAGCTCTGGTCCAATACAGGAGTTTTGATTGATTTTGATAGGGATGGGGAGAATATTAGGGCACTAGGAAGTAAACAACAAAATCGTATCCTGAAGACTGCGAGTCATACACAGGGAATACCGCGCTTTAAGAGAAAACAAAGTTTTGTCGTACGATGCTTCCTTTTCCGGTCTAAGGATAACGGAAAGCATAACAGTGTACAAGTTAATCAAAAATTCTATTGACAAAATGAGTAACTTCGTTATAAAAACAAAACAGCCTAGAGAGAATTACATAGCAAGAGAGACTGAGTATTATGGCCTAAAGAGTGCAGAAAAGAGAGAATAAATATTTAATTCCCAAGATGAGTAATTAAGAGTGTGCTATATAACAAAAAAAAAAGAAGGAAAAGACAGCAAAAAAAAAAATTAACAAAAACAACTTTAAAAAGGGTTAAACTGCGAACTGCATTGAATATACAGAGTAAAATACTCGCACAAGCTAAAAGGAAGCAAAAAATTATTCACCGAGAACCAGAAATTGGGTTAGAAGAGTATCCATTTTTTACCGCACTGTATACAGAGCGGCTTTGGCTCCGTATTGCCCGCCAAATCAACCCAGATATACTATAGCTATGGTGCACCTACCTCAACTTTTCTTTAAGGTCCTTTCACCACACCACGTTCTGTTTGTGATGAGATACTATTTTTTTTTTTTGTTTGTTGTTGCTGTTGTTGTTTTTTTTTTTTCTTCCTTCCTTACTGCTGCTGCTGCTTCTCATTGGTATTGCTGCTACTACTGGTACTGGCGGAAGGACGATGACGACGATGATGGTAGGTAGTGGTAGTGATGGTGGTGGGTATAGTGATGGTAAAGATGGTAGGTTGGTTCTGTTGGCTCGGATGGTTTCGTTTTGCTGGATGGTACTGATACTGCCACTGGTACTGCTGCTGGTTCTTCTGTCTTTTTTTTTTCTGAAGTTCTTTGCGTAGTGCAGTGTTATTTGGTTATACAGCTTGAAACGGTTTTTATCATCGTGGTTTGTATTGTGTATTTTTCGAGTACTTATATTCAGGACACCGGCGCGGCAGGATATTGGTTTTACGGGAGTATCTATAGTGATTTATACCGGAAATACCGCGTTACCTCAAATATTTATCAAAACAACGAGTATTTTCTTGGTTTTTAACACCCCAAATGGCATACGGTTCCAACCAAAAACAAAAATAAAAAAAATTTAAATAAATTAAGATTATAATAATAATAACGCACCATACACAGTATAACAGAGTGAAGTAAAACGAAAATCAACCGAAAAAAAAAAAACACATTTTGATATATGGGGAGTTAGAAACAGAAACGGAAAATAAGAGAAATGAAAGCCAGTAGGTCTAGCATTAGCAATGGCAGCAGCAGCTTTTCGTTCGTGGTAGCTGGTGTCATTGCGTTTTGACAGTACTTATTTAGTAACCGAATCAACGTGTCCTTTTCTGGCCTTCTTCGAGAAAGGTGTTATTGTTTTTTTTTTGTTTTTTTTTTTTTGTAAATTAATTTCGAGTATTTCTACGATTTTGCAAACGTGTACCAGAAATCATGGCGGTTACTTGAAATAAAGTTCAAAATAAAAAAAAATTAATACACAACGCAAATGACGAGTAGTGGCTTGTGTGTGACAAGTGCTGATAGGGGCGAGAAAATCCAAAAAAAAAAAAAAAAAAAAAGAGAAACACGTACAAAGCCACACTGCAATTGTGCTTTATTATCCTTCAAGAATTAAGTGAAACGACGAACGACAACAGCGACATATTCGACGTTAATAATACACACCAACGAGCGACTAGTTTTCAAGTGTGCCTACTCCGAGTGGTTGTTGTCACAGTGAAATCAAAAGCAATTCGTTGTTTTAATATTTCAACGAGTGGCAAGCACGCCAGCAATAATACTTAATACAAAAAAAAAAACACAAAACGAAAGGATATTTGTGCCTGAGTTAAGCGGTAGTAGTTTAGGACACATACTAGTGAAAGTACTAACTGTGATCAGAATAACTTGAAACAAAACGAAAAAATCCCTAACTGTCGCTAGAGTCTCTAGAAATCCCTTACTTGTATGTGTTTATGTTTGAGATACTTTTTTTTTTTTTTTTTACTATTTTGCCTTTGAAATAATCCGCCTCGGGAATCTATATGTGAAAAAGTTCTGAACAATTAGATTTTTGGTTTTTTTTTCTGTTGTTTCCAAAGTGTTGTCATACTTTGTAAGGATTTCTTTCTTAACTTGCCTTGTCCTACCTTGGTTTGCCCCTAGTCTGTATCTTTTCTAATTCACACTAGTCACTTTCAGTTTCGATTTTTTTTTTTTTTTTTTTTGTTTCATCATTTTATATGCTCGTATGTATCTAGATATTTTTATTTTGAATTTTTTTAAGTTTCAAAGAAACTTTCACTTCAGAGAAATAGGAAGGAAAAAAAAGACTACCACTTCTAGAAGAGGTCGTCGTGTATAAAAGAAATCTACCGCACCTCCGTGCCCATTTGTTGTGTATGGAAGAGGTAGTTAAGGAGGCAAAGGGGTAGGATATCTTACCTGTACCCCATCTAAGGGGTAATCTATATCTAACACGTATAAAATATTAGACACGACGTCGTCGCTGTCGGTCTACTGCCTGCTCTCCCTCAAGTATTGTATATATGTATGTATGTACATATTATTAAATAGTTTTTTTTTTTTTTCCTTTAATTTGTATCCATGTGAGTGCGTGTGTTTGTACTCGTGCGATTTAATAATAAATGATGAAAAATAGCCCAACACAAATCAACCATACGAGTATGGTTTTTGTTGTTGGTTTCTAGTGCGAATAAATCGATAAAAAACCGAGTTCCCTTTGTGTTGTTGTTCTTTGTCTTATTTTTTTTTTTGTCAACTATTACTAGTTTTTCTGGCCCTTTACAATTTTATAATTCAATTGGTTTTTTTTTTTTATAATTTAATTTGTGGTAAAATTCGCTCAACGACTAGATGAACTATCAAGTTTGAATTTTTTTTAAATCTGTAGCAGGACTTTACCCTCTAAAATCGTACGATGTCCTTTCTGAAGAACACTTTGGAGTATTGAGTGTTTGCTGGTTGACTACGCGCGGCTGTTTTTCTTTTTCCACGACCACTCGGTGGAAGACGAAATGGTTTTTAATTTGTTTTTATTATTATTTTTTAATTTACAAAAAAAAAAAAACATTCATATAGTGCTGTGATATATAAATAAGTTTACAAAAATTGTGTGTAAAAGAAAATTAATATAAAAAATAAAAAATAAAAATAAAAAAAAATGTATACAAATGTTAGAAATGTAAAAAATGGTTAAGGAGTGCGGTGGAAAGAGTGCGTGAGTCAGTTGGAGGGTGTAAATAATGGCTGCTGTTGCCGGCCTTTATGGCCTAGGCGAGGATCGTCATCAGCGTAAGAAACAACAGCAGCAACAGCAACATCAACAGGAGCAACGTGAACAAAAGGAGGAATATCGAAAATATCAAGAAAAACAACATCAAAAAGAGCGTGCATCTTTTGAGGGGTAAATTTTTCTTTTCTTACAACACTTTACCTAACTTTTTTTACCATTACATATACAATACATATTTACATTAAATTGATACTTACGTAACCGATATTAGATAAAACTGCAGAATCCCTAAAATACACGCATAGCAAGTTCGAAAAGCGAAAATTGAACAAACTGAAAACCTACAAATACACAGTACGAGTACTCGTACTCGTACGTCCATCCATACATGGGGAGGTGAATAACAACAACAACAACAACAACAACAACAAAAAACAGTAGAAACAGAAAAAACAGAATGAAAACCGTCGAAAAAGGTCGATTGGAATGGTGCCAGAAATTTTGGCAATCCTTCTTGGGAAATCTTTTTGCCACCTCTTTTAAACTATGATATTGTGCAATTTTTCAGCAGGACACGAGTTAATTGTTATGCAAGACAACCAAGAGAGATCTTTTCAAATTATCCTTTAAATTTGGAAGACAGGTTTTTTTTTTTTTTGCTTCCTTTTTGGTGGTAATTGATTTTTTTTTTCGAATTTTTTTTTTTCATTGCAAGTAACGATTCCAGAGAACATGTTTCCATTAAGGAAGTCTTATGGGGTGCATCACGAAAGGATCGACTGTGGTAAATTGCTCACCTTAATTTGGATTTCTATTTTCTATTTTCTGTTTTTTTTTTTCCGTTTTCATCTCTTTCGATTTCGTGCATGAAAAAATGAATTAGACTATCTAATCTGAGGCATTAGAGCTTTCATGTATGGGAGTGCTATATTCAGTTGATGGTTTGGTTCGATTTGTTGTTTTATTAATTTGTATCACACGATGGTTTCGTGGTGAAAGCAACGCGGAAGAGAACCACGTAAATGGGTTCGGCAATGAACAAAACAAAATGTGTATTTAAATTTAGCTTTGAATTCAGTTGTGTAAGTGGAAGTATTTAATTAAAAAATTTCTACAAACAGAAAGAATCGAAAAACTGGAGTTTTTTTTATATATGTAGTCAGCAAGGATGACTAAATCAAAACAATACTAGGAGTCGTCACTTTACTACCCAGATTTAAAACGAATCTATATCACTAGATTGACGCATTTTATTAATGCAAGCATTGATTTATGTCATGTAAGGTCCTTGATAAAATCATTCTTCCCCCTCAGTAAATTTTCCAGTAAGATAAAGTGGAAACCTGAAATTGCTAAGAGATGTTACGCCCTTACTTTTTCTATAGCCCGTAGGTTATGTTTGTCAATAGTCCAAGTAGTCCACAGTTGAAGACAGCCAGAAAGCTATTTCAGATTCTAGTCTCACTAGTAAAGAATACATAAATTACAAGGATTCTCTTCATACCGAGATATTCTACAGCCATTCATTAGGATGTGCTCTAATTTTCTAGCGTCTCATATTCAAACTACATCATCTTGAGCCATTGCATTAGAAAGCATATCCACAAAACAAGATTTGTTGAGTATTTTCCACGCCATGAGCTCTGCAGAAATCTACTAAAACAACCCAAACCAACTATTGTTTGAAATTAAAAAAAAAAACCTTTACTCCACACTAAATAGCAGAAGGATATAAAATCGATATACGAGTACTTAGCATTAACTTCTATAAATCTTTAAGCCCTAAGATGAACCTAAAGGATGACATCGCTTAAAGAGTGACTTCTAAAAGGTGTTTTTGTTTTCAGATTTTCCAATAGGGATAACTTCCAAACCGTGATGTAATCTTTTAGAGTTCTTTGACATTTGTGTTTGACAAGTCATCATGAAGAACACAAGAGAAACGCTTCCGTATCTTATTTATTTGTTTATTAATCAAAGATAGAAACATCTTATAAGTTTTGCAAGCCATTGGCCAGGTATTTCAAATGAGAGGACTTACATTTGTTAGTGCTTCTACGACCGACATAACAAAGAAAATACAAAAAAATTGGCGAAAAATATGTTTATTTCTCTACGTATTATCCGTTTTGTTCAATACACTTTTCCCTGTTTATAGTGACAATCTTCGAGCTCCTAAAAAATAGCCATCACACGCATACTCTACCTTTTTACTGTTGGCAAATCTTTTACCACCGAGCCATCCGAGGGGGCTAAATCTGGGGGATAGGGTGCATGAGAAAGCATTTCAAACTTTAACTTATAGATTTGGCCATCGCGATGACGGATGAGTGTACTGGTGTATTGCCTTGATGAAACAGAACTTTATTCTTCGCCAAATGCGGGAGTTTTGTCTTGATTTCATCTTTCAAACGCTGCAGTAAGTTCGTATAATACACGCCGTTGATTGTTTTTCCTTTTGAAGTTAATCACTAAAAATTATCCCATGAGGATCCCAAAAAGGTTAGTACTTTCTACAAGTGTCATTCTTTTTAAACAACAACCGCCATCTTTACGTCAGGTCGGGTACTTCTGGGACCACCCTCGTAATTTGTTTAATATTGACATGCAGGGAATTCCACAACCGAACAGAGCAAACGAAGAACTGGCGTTCGGAGTTAGTGTTAAGCAGGCAAAAGCAGTTTGCATGAGTATGCAGGATCTAGTCGGAAGCTAGGCTTCTTAGGCTGCTTTCTTTACATAATGTCGTGCAGCAGACATACTATTCTATATTTAAGCAAATTGTCGAAAGTACCAGGGCACATGATCATATCTTCTGAAATTGATTACGAAACGGGTGATGTTATTCTACAACATTTAGAGCTCCTAGTCCACCAAAAACCCTTCCAATGGGGGCGTTAAGATGGGTAAACCAAATTAGAGTACGGTTTTTGGCGGCTTTGGTCTAACTGAATTGGCGGAAAGTCTGGTTTTCTTTAATAGATTATAAGGGCTTTAGACTTTTCGGAATTTAAGTGCAGCTCATTCTTAGTTGAGCAAATTAATATGCGCTGGAGATCTTCGTTCATCAACATATTGGCCTCCTTACACAAAATCAAGGGACAGCTTAAGTGGATCTGAGCGAATTGGTGTATGGTACTGTGCTCGACACTCTTGATTCATATAGAAGGAGAACAGCAATGGACCAAGAATCGAGCCTTGTGGTACTCCACGATTCTCTTGCAAAGAATACGAATACCGTTCAACCACTAGGGAGGAGAAAATAAACCTTGTTGTGTGCAACGAAAACTTAAACTCGTTCCTAAGCTTTGTGCACAGAATATAGTGGTTAACTATGTCAAAGGTTTTCGAGAATTCAAGTAAGATAGGGATTGTGGCATTTTGTCAAGGGCTTGTCTGATTTCATCAACGGCCGATAGTAGAGTAGTCTTGCAACCCGGACCGGCTTTTTACTCAAAAGTTAGTTTTGCGTCTGCAGTAGTATGGCTTTTTTTTTTTAATAAATACTCGTACCTTTGATAGAAATGGTAACATTGAAATCGCTCTATATTCCAGCGCATTACCACTTTGGGTTGCGTATTACTTTAGCGTCTTGCCATTGCTAGAGAAATACAGATGTTGTTGGAGTGCAGTTGAAAATATGGGTTACAAATGGCAGTATATATGGTAGCAGGAGCTTAACAAATTTAGGGTGTATGTTGTCGAGTCCCGTATATAGCATTTGATCGAACGGTTAGTAGGGCTTCCACAACATCTTCTTCACGTAACCTATAGAGGTCGAAGTAAGCCACGGTGGTGTTATCCGCTAAATGATCGAATGGGGTCGAGCTACACTGAAGTGGTAACCATCGATGCTGATAAGAATTTTTGGCTTTTGTTTTCCTCTCCCTTCTCGAATTCGATGACACACGTCATTACTAGGTGAGCAACTACTAAATATGCTATTATAAAGTGTGTTTTTTTAGAGTTATACAAATTCAATATGAAATGAAACACTTGAACCTAATGTTAATGCTTATGATATTAGCTTCATTTACCCGATAGCTTTATGCCAATGAAGCTCAATCTGAAGTCCAATTTTCGACAAATTTATCGAACAACTGGGGCCGTATATCAGCAATAACACGGCGAATGTTGACTTCCAAATCGTCCAACGTTTCTGACTTACCGGGATAGACTAGTGACTTCACATACCCCCAAAGAAAGTAATCTAAAGCTGTGAGATTACAGTATCGTGGAGGCCAGTTCAAAGGTACATTACGTGAAGTTATGCGCATGAAGCAAATATATGGCATTTTGTGCCATCTTGTTGAAACCAAAGCTCTGTCACGTGAATGCCATTCAACTGAAGAACGAAGAAATCAGAACTCATGTTTCTATAGCTCTCTCATTGACGGTAACATTCTGGCCGACTTCGTCCTTAAAGAAATATGGGCCGATGATTCCACCAGCCCATAAAGAACACCAAAAAGTGAGTTTCAATGGCTGTACGGGCGTCTCGACAAAGGCTTCTGGGTTTTCTCCACTCCAAATTCGGCCATTTTGCTTGTTTACATATCTATTTAACCAAAAATAGGCCTCATCGGGGAACAACATTTTCGGCCCGATCACCGAACCTACGACGCGTATAATGGTCACGCGGTTTCAAAGGTTTCAACTCTTACACAAGCTGGATCTTATAAACTCTTAAGCCAAGATCTTTCCGTCAAATCTTCCACAAAGTGGACAGGCGTAGTTCCAATTGCTGTGCACGATGGCGAATCGACTCATTCGGATCCTCCTCAACACTGCACTCCAAAACGGCAATAATCTCTTCTGTTCGCACTGTTTGTCGTCTTTCGGGACGGATATGTAGAGGTGCCGTGAAATAACGGCGAGCGCAATAACGCCGAATTCCAAAATTCGTGTCATTGTCAAATCTTCAGAAGAGACCCTTCAGACTTAAAAATGGATTGTTTGTTGTGATCTTCAGCCTGTTGGCCGGAACTTGAATCAGAGTCTATGGGCAGTGCTACCAAACAATGACTAGCGACTATTTCTTCGAAAATATTGACAAAATTAATCCAGATGACATGTGATTCTAGCATTTGGGCTACGTGCCATTCTGCCCATGAAACTACTGACTTACTCAGTACTCCTTCAATGACAATATTACATTTCGGAATGGAACAATGAGTTGGCCACCGAAATTCTCCGATTCGATGACGCCGGATGACTTCCTGGGAGACTATGTTATATCTTTGGTGTGTGCTGATAAACTGTAAGCTATTCAGGCCTTTGAAGCTAATATTGGTGAAATGGAGCCACAAATGCTCGAAGGAGTGATTCAGTACCATTCTCGTAATGAACGTTTCTGTTATTTTTGTTTAAATAAAATGCACCTTAGATATTTAGTTTCATTGAATAATGGAATTATAGCTCTTGTTGAGGCTAATTTTCCTATCCATTGCTGAAGGATGGCTAATGCAGATACTAGTTACCATGTAGAGCCGTACAGAAAGTGGAAATGGCGTGCTTAAGTGAAAATCTACATCACCCTATAACATATAGAATAGACCGAATCTTATCGTAGACATACAAATATATTGTACATATATTGTAGTTGACACATTTCTTAGAGGAACTATCACCTCTGAACATGGAAAAGATACGTCAAACTGCCAGCTCCAGCAGTCTCTTAAATAACTGCTATGCTGGCAACGTTAGCGCAATATCACGGTCCCAATTTTATTGCTCGAATTTTCTCGAGCTAGACATGGATTTCTACGCAACTGTGCTACAGATAATCGGGACTTCTGCCATTCGTAGTCAGCAGAAAAGACGAAGAACCGACTAAGACGCAGTCCAAGCCTGACTTGGACAGTTGTGGGTCATTTGGCGTCCATCGGTATCTTTTGTGAAAGCAGTTAGGCATCTACGCCAGATGCTAATTTATGCTGTTAAAGAGCCTTATCAGAGTCAGTTAAAAGGAGATAAATCATTCATTTGTTCTGAACGTGTATGTAGCTCAAAGGTATACTCAAACCTTCATGGTGATAAAATATTGATATAGGAAACTGTAGAATTTCATAGCAGAACATGGTTGGCTATGGAACTGTCACTGTTTGGAAAGTGTACTAAATCCTCTATCACTTCCGTCATTGAACAGTTGTGACTTTTTGTGAGTGTCCCGCCTTCTGATTAAGTAGTCACTTTCTAACATACATATATTTATATTAAGCTTTAGGATAGATGAGTAGGCTAACTGCATTGCTTCGCAATAATTTGTGTCTAAATTCCATTCGCATTCTTTGATCTTTCATTCGGCTGACCATGTCTTCTGTCCCATTACCAGTCATAACCGATTACTCTTTATAATATTAATATTTTGTAGAATAATCTAGTCCGTATTTTATGTCTTTCTATTGAAATATATGTGTACATGGTTCCTTTTTATCTCTTTTATTCACTTATTTGCTTTCGCAGCAACGTTCTTCTGTTCAACATCGTTAGGCCATTAAACAGACTCAGATTTACGTTGAAAAAATAAAATACAATACAAAGCGCACTAAAAATATTGGATGTCATTAACTGGCGACATCCTGTCGTTTATTGAATTCACATTTTGGCAATAATGAAATAGAGATACATACTAGTGTCGTTAAGTTGGAGTAAAATTGTGTCAATCGGAAGATTTTTGAAAATGTCACAACTTGGCAATGTATATTTACTGCCAACATCTATACGAGTATTTTCGTGAAATGACTGTTCACTGTGAAAATTTATCTTAAGCTGTACTGTGATAGTCATTGTCTATCTGACGTGTTTTTTACTTCTCAGGAACTACACATGATGCATGTGTTTTAAAGGCTCTTGCAATCTGAAATATATTTCGACCTGGAAGGTGTTCCTTTTACTGAGAAAAAAAAAACAGCCATGGGGATTGTATTTCATTTCATGGTATGCCTAATTATTGTACCTGATAAGGCGGTGACATTTGACACTTTTGTTTTGCCCAAATCTCGTTTAAACTGCAAATATCCAGACTTGGCATTCGGAATAGCTTTTCCTTTTCGGAGTTAGTTTTGAATTTCACTATCCTTTAGAACCTATAAAAAATTATTTCAAAATACTTGAGGTACTCCTCATTCGGCTACGTTATTTAGGCTTACTTCATTCTAGTATCAAGTACCTGCATATGTATGACGACATTCGGGATTTTAACAGACTTAGGGATATGGTCCATGATTCACAGCAGCGGCACAGTCTTATTGCAGATAATGATTGTACGTTGTGTTTTCTGCTCTCGGCTATCATCGTATAGATCAGGCGAAAAATACTTTTATATTTGACATTCAATCCGACTTGCCCACATATTTATTTAAAGTTGGATCATCATCATGTTGAGATATTACTAAATGCCTAGTTAACAATAAAGAACACCAATATTCGTAATGAAATTTGTTTCATAAAAGTGGCAATTTTTCGAGAGGTAATGGATAACTTATTGGATACAGCACGAACTTTTAAAGCAGGAAATAGGCACGAGATGAAGGCCAATAAAATTCCGCACTTGTATCCTATATTTAAAAATCAAAAAAAAATTATTTGAAACAAACACGAAAAAGTTTTAATGAATTCAATCCCATCGTGTAGCTTTCATTCAAAATACTTATTTGAAGGCACATTCGAATATATGTCCAGAGAAAGGGTACGTTTGTCATTAGCACAGCTGCTATGCAGTTTTCGAAAATGTCTCTGATCCGACAGAAATCAAGTGAGCATATCCTGATGACTTGATTTCCTTTTGACTGTCAGAAAAGATGAGGAATACCTCCGTCAGATATTGTACTTCACTATTACCAAATTAGTAAGAATCAAATGGATTGCTTTCTGACTAAAGGATATACTGATGCCATTCATGGTATTATAATATAGAAATAAGTAATAGGTGAAATTTTTATTTTTTTTATGAAGAGAATGAAAAACTATATCAATTTTCATATTGGGGTGCATTTGGTTAAAATGTGAAGCTACAATACTATAACAGCTCTGTATCCATACCGTATCTACAGTCCACCGACATGACCACATAAACCCATTTTCTGCTGCTTTAGTCCTTCAGTTGATTTGAATGTGATGTCAGTAACGTATCTTCTTTGTAGCTCCCGGATGATTGGATCAATTTATTACCAAACCTAAACCTATTGTCTCATTTTAGGAACAGAGATTGTTTTTTATTTTTTACGATTTTGTGCTAATAAATTTGGATATCGGAATCCTTTAGTATAATTCACTTGAAGGTACGAGTAAATATATTGCCGCTGATGATGTGTAGTCCAAGATACAATATTAGGCTTCGTAAGTGTGAGTAGGTGATTTTTGTATTTTTTTTTTAAATTTCTGAACTGCTGCTTTTGATTATAGGCAACTCTCTACCATGTTCGTGCCTCCAACTCTAATTGTAAACCAGGACTTCATCCAAGAAGTCTAAAGACGCTCACTAATTCGAGATTTTTTACTTTCTAGTGATTTTTTGTTATTACACGAAGACTCAAGGACCCCATTAAAGGTTGAATTGCTAGTTTGTCGATGAAAAGCAATCACTCACCAGTCTTAGCACCTCTCCAATATTTTCGACTCAATCAAGAATATCCAGAACAATGGGACCTACTAACACAATATAATTCCGAAAGAAGATTTATCTGAAGCCATGAATAGATTGAAAGTTCATGCTGAGCAATGTATTGGGTCAAATAAATCCTTGTTTGGGTATATAAACAATGAAGACTCATACGCACTTGATATTGGGTTTGTTATTCTCTTAGTTTGGAAATTAAATTTTGTGTGCGATTATAAAATTCTGAAATTTTTTTAAAAATCGTATACAAGGGGAGTCTTTTTAATCCTACAAATCATAGGAGAGAACACAACCTATGATAGTTGTCTTCGTGCATAATCCTGTTCTTTATTTCGTGCGTCCAACTGGTATTCCAAAAAAGCGGTCATATCTTCTTTGACACACTAAATTTCGTTGTTTCCATTGAAAGTGCCTAAACTTTGTTTCATGTAATAGGCAAAGCCTTTTTCATAATATTTCAGGATATATTCATCTAAAACAGCGTTCGATTGCCACCAATAACTGGTGACTCCGTCCGGCCTTAATAGTTGCTTTGCCAAACTAACAGATGCTAGCAATGATGACGAAATATCGAGCTGTGGAAATCCATTGATTACAATTTTTGTTACGTCTAAGGCGCCTTAGGCGTTCTCGAGGGGGGTCCTGTGGATTTACACGACTATGATATGGAAAATTATATTTTATGCGTCGGTTGTCCGGTGGAACAAGCTTTCACAAAAATGGGTTACTGCTGATTTTATCAGACTCTAAAGAACGGTCTGTCTCGACTGGATAGGGGCTTTTCTTATCACTTCTGGCTCTGCTCTAGACGCACTAATGAATCTCCATCTCTTTGATATTTATAACTTGTGCTGCACTTTTATGGCCATCTTAAGAAAAGTGGTCTCTGGTACATCACGCACCGGAATTATTATGGAAATGGCGTCTGATGCAATTCACTTCAGATCACATTTTGCTGAAAAATTACGAAATCCTTTTTGAGCTAGCAAAAGAAGGTAGTCGGGTCTTCACGGATAGCTCCAAAACTGATCTAGGATGCACTGGTGGCGTCTTTCTGTTTGTTTTCATTTCTCATTAAGAAAACCACTGTCTGTATTCCAAGTGGAGATATACGTAATCTTGATGGAAAGGAACTATATTACGAAGCAACTGTGGAGAGGGCGAAACATTTGCATCTGTGGCCGCCAAGCTGCGTTTAAAGGCTCTGCAAGATTTGCATACTCGTAACTAAACGCAGCGGTAGGTTGAATTCAGTCATGTTTGCGTCCCTGGTCGCAATGGGATCACGGGAAATGAAATTATCGATGACCTTGCGAGTCAAGGTTCAGAAGAGTGTTTTTCAGGACCCGAACCTGCATTTTATTGATAGTTGGGTTTCATGTGAGTAAAACTGCAGATACTAAGACGCTTCAGTTTACCGGCAGACCAAACGAATGCTTCGCGATGTCTCTAAGAGGACAGTAACTTTCCTGCTGTTCCTCAGTGGGAATGACTGCAGGATCCTTTCTGGTATGTAATGGGGCATTACGCTTTTGCTAACCAATGAAATGTGCTCGGCATAAGTAACACAACACTCTGCGATGCTTGCTGTGAAAGTGATGACGACACCGCGAAGTGATCTTTGTGAGTATTCGACCAACGGTAGCATCAGGCTACAGTTTAAACAAGACAGGAATGGCTGCAACGTCTTTATCAAACGTGTAAAATTCCAATACGATCAAAAACTGATGCAAAAAATACTACAATGTCCCAAAGGTAGTAAAAATTGTTGGTCGTTCGTCAAAAATATTAGAAATTCTGCCTCCTCCTCCATCACAACGCTCATTTACAATGACATCCCAGCTGTCAGCTCGTTGGACAAGGCCAATCTGCTTGCTGCACACAGCAATTTGGCACTCGTGTAGTAGCAAGAGTACTTAAAGATCTGAGTAAACATAAATGCGCTGGTCCAGATGGCATATCTTCTCTTCTTCTGCGTAAGTTTTTCATCAATTTTACCCTTTAGGACTCTTTCCGAGAAGAAGAAAAACAGCATTTGTCCAGTCCGTCCCTAAAAAGGTGAATCTTCCTCTCTCTGATCCTACAGACCCGTTGCACTTACATCCCTTCTTTCCATGGTCATGGAAACGCTGATTAACTGTCAGCTCATGAAATATCTCGAAACACGAAACGGCAGTACGGTTTTTCTAGCAACAGGTCCACTGGTGATCTGATGACATGTCTTACCGAAAAGTGGAACCAAAGCTTACATCAATCTGGCGAAAGCAAGATAGTTGCACTTGATATTTCTGAGATATTTGACAGAGTTTAGCATCAGGCTCTTTTGTCGAAAATGCGTGCTTTTGGGATCGATGACTCTCGTCTTCAATGGATTAGAAATTACCTTTCGGAACGATCAATTCAGGTTGTCTTGGATGGTATCAAGTCTGATATTTAGAAAATAAATGCTGGTGTGCCCTAGAGCTCCGTTCTGAATCCGACTCTATTTTTAATTTTCATCAAGATCTCTTGTCTGCTACTTCTAATCCAATATATTCCTTTGCTGATGAAAGTACTCTCTGCTTTTCATATTCGTTCCCGGACTCACGTCCCTGCTCTTTGGCTGTATAACGGGAACGGCAGCGTATGTTAAGCTGATTAAATTCCGATATAAGCAGCATAACCAATTGGGGAAATATCAACAGAGTGGAATTTAATACTTCCAAAACAGAATGCTGTCGGCTGTCGTTAAAGCGGAATTTAAACACCCAGCCATTGTCCAGGAATGGCACTTGCATCGTCGAAACCGATAAACTTTCCATTCTCGGTATGTGTGTCAATGACAACTTACGTTGGAATGACTACATATTCGGTGTCGTCAAAAATGCTGCGAAATGTCTAGATTTCCGCAAGCGATGTAAGGAATATCATACTTCACCTCCTCTGACCAGGCTACAATATATAAGGCATTCATCTGCCCTAAATTGGAGTGCAATGCCCACATCTGGTCGGGTGCGCCCAATACATCTTTGCACCGGATTGAAAACCGTGAGATAAACCACATAGCTGATACTAATATCACTCAAACGATGGACATCCTCAAACACTGACGTAATGTCTCGTGTCTCAGTCTGTTTTATTGCTATTTCCACCACCAGTGCTCCATAGAAATCGCCAGTAGCATTCCGCCCATTCAAACTTTTAACCGTAACACCCCCCGCTCTATTTCCTAGTCATTATAACCTTCAAACATTTAAAACCAACGTTCACCAGCACCTCTCTTTCCATCCTCCCTGAGTTTCCTTCTCCCGCGCTGTGTGCAAACATTTTAAGGTTACATAAATCCCTTGAGCGCGCGCAAATTATATAAAAAAAAGCAGGTACTTGGCGCTGATGAGCTTGGGCTGGTGCTGTAGGAGCTTTATCACTAAAGCGTTTACTGATCTTTCTAGTAAAGATTGTTCTTTGGCTTAGTGCTCTTTTTCGATAAAGACCGCTGACTTATCTTTTCATATTTTTACAGTTAAAATGCATTAACAGCGGCTTAATAAATTTTTGTTTTTAAGACTAAGGCGTAGTACCACTAGATGCGCTAAGAATCGTCTACAGTTGTTTTATAGGCTTACTATTTTATACATATGAGAGGCGAGAGCCTCGCTTCTGCTGGCCTCCGATTCAATAGTCCAATTTAGTTGGGAGCATTTAATACCCGTAAGTGTGACCACCCCATCCGACTGATTTCTAATTTTAAACAATTTTCTTTATGTGTTGTCCTACTGAAATTTTCTTTTGCCATCATCTTATCTTGTATTCGGCTCCGTTATGGGGCCAACACTCTAGACTGTATTATGATCTAATAAAGATCATATAATGGCACTCTTTTCAACGAAATTTCCATATACTCGTATTCAGTATATCAAGACATAAAATATGACTGTAAGATCTGAAACGGTTAGTAAGTAGTAGGACCCATCTTAAAGGTATAAAAAAGGCTGTCGAAACATTACTTTGTAGTCATGCTTCAATAAATGCAATGAAGACTATCACCGAAAGCATTTTATTTGTATAAAGTGAACACAGACGATTCGATGTGAATTACTAATTTCACTGGATTCCCCAAGTTTGTCCCCATCGGTTTTTTTTATTTCCCACAACCTAAATAGACCAAGGATTCGTGTGTCTTAAAGAATCTGGCTTATTTTCTTACTCCGAGGTGATGAATAATAAATGATCATACATAAACATTGGTCACAAGTTTTTAACCTACATAAAACCATGAGAATCACAAAGAAAGAACCATCTATCAAAATTCATTGCTCTCTTCAGTTGAAGTTTTAATTTTCGGTAGTCCTCTCATGCGTCTCTTCCACTTTTATCTGATGACATTTTGAGCTTTTCTTTTGTATCTACTCGTAGAGTAAAGAGTAAAGCTTTTCCGCAGTTGGATAGATATACGAGTACTCGTAAGTCGTTTGACTTAAAAATTTGCCAAAACAAAAAAACTATTCCAACTAGACAAGTGAAAACTCCGCAATAAATCTTCTATACGTATGTATGTCCTAGTATACCCAAAAACGGTTACTTAATGTCAACAATAAAACTGAAAGTCCTTGAGAGAATGATATTACTGCGTTGGTAGTCATATCATGCAGAGTATTCGCAGTCCGAACAGAAATCCTTGCCATTTATCTGAGGGTGTTTATCGACTTTATTGACCCTGCATGGGATGTTCGTTTGTTTGTATCATGGGAAAGGACAAGTACTTATTTTGAAGATCCAATTTAAAATTTGGCCCGCATAAATTTCTAAAAAAAAAAATTGCGTTATGGTGTTCTTCTTCCTTGTTCTTGTTGTTGCTGTTACGAGTATTGATGGTGGTGGTGGATTTTCTTTTTTATTTTGGAGCAAGTGCGGTGATGAAGAAGCCACAAACACATGCCATTTCTCTATAAAAGGTTGCGCAAGAAGAATATATTTTTCCACTTTATATAAAATACATGCTGGATCATATTATGAGGCTTGACAAAAGTATATACATAGACCACGAGTATGTACTTAGATGTAAATATGTTTATTTATATAATTGTAATAAAAAAAACAACAAGAAAATAACATAGCGACAACGACAATAACAGCAACAATAATAATGGCAAAGCCAAAAACGCTGCATTGAAATATGTACAAGTACAAGTACAAGTACATACGAGTATGTATGTACAATATTTATATCGAACGCATGTATCTAAGGGTGGAGATGATAGCGGATTATCGCTAGGAATCTGAAGATGCGATCTATAATATAAACGGATATGGGGCGAAGCAAAAGAGAGTGATGTAAAGACACTGCTGCCTGCATGCTGTGGCGCCTGCTGGTCCGAAAAATTATTTTAGTTTTTGTTTATTGTTGACATTGTTGTTGGCGTTTTTCCGATTTGTGTTTTTTTTTTCCTCTTTTTTTATTGTTGTTGTCCTGTGTGAAAGTGGATGGCGGCGCCTTTGGCTTTAGGGCTTAGAGAGTTGTGTATATCCTTCCATTCGGATATAGGAAATGTGCATACACCATTGGCCAATTTCCTCTAGGGTATGCCAGGCGTATGAGTGTTCTTTTTAACTGTGGTTGCCCTCATGGTAAACATAGATAATTTATGAATGAAGTGAAATGAGGAAAAAGAAGAGATTCTTTCAATGATTATTTGGCAGCATGTTCATGGTTTTACTTGCTTTTAAAACTGATTGCTTTTAATTTCAGGAAGTTTGATGTAGATAGAGGAAGACTTTGTTGGCAACAGATGTAACTTATGGTTCTATCATAAACTAAAAACAATTAACCTCCTTTTAATTGAATTTAATATGATACGATCTTCTGCTTTTAATGATTGTACATTGTACATATTTCCGTCATGTATCTGCATTGCGATTGCGCTGCTTGTGGAGTTGTCTAAATTTGCGGACCCCTCGTTAATTAGGCCGATGGAAATGGCACCGCATTCACTGACTAGCCACATCTCTACTATATAGAGAGTACACAATTGTCGCTTTCCTGGACATAGAGGCTGCCTTTAACAACGTCAACACATCCGCAATCACGACTGCGCTGTCAACTATGCAGGTCGACGGGTCACTTGGGGAGTTGATCAGCCTTATGCTAAATAGCAGGATAAGCTACTCCAAACTGGGTGGGGCTTCTGCTAAAAGATGTGTCAGCAGATACTGGAAATTCATTTTCTACTAGATAATCCATTAGCTGATTCACAAATTGAAGAGCACTGCCACTGCTGATGGTTGTTTTGGGTTCAGGTATGGTTTCAATTTCGCTGTCAGAGTCAGTTATACCATCAAAAAGTTCCCGGAATTTATTCAGAAAATTAAGAATTCAAGTTTTTCAACTAAATCTATATTGTCCCCTTCAAAGTAATCCCCATCGACTGCAACACACTTATGCCAGTGCTTGTTCCAATCCTCGAAACATTTTTTATATTCGGTTTTCGGTATGTCCATCAGTGCTTCCTGCACTTTGGAAAAATAGAAAAACTTCCTCTCGGCTGCTGAAACGCGTTCTCCGTAGTGGTTTTCCAACTCGATTGAACAGAAAGAAGTCAAAGGGAGCCAAATCAGGTGAATTCGGTGGCTGTTGGATGGTATTTGTTGCATTTTTCGTCAAAAAATTACGAATAATAATGGCACTGTGCAACGGTGCGTTATCGTGGTGCAAAATCCACGAGTTTTCTGACCACAATTCTGGTCTGTTTCGGCGAATTGCTTCACGCAAACGTCTCATAACACCCAAATAATACTCTTTGTTTACTGTCTGGCCTTCTGGCAAAAATTCATGATGCACTACACCGTTGTAATCCATGAAACCCGTGAGCATTGGCTTCTTTTTTGACTGAAAACGACGTGGTTTTTTTGGTCTCGGCTCATTTGGTGAACGCCATTCACTTGCCTGATGTCTGGATTGCGTGTCGTACTCACAAATTCACGTCTCGTCTCCAGTAATGATCCTTTTGATGAATGTGGGATCAGATTCAGCCTCGCAAATCATCTCTTTTGCGACGTCAACACGGTCTCTTTTTTGCATGAAATTGAGGTCTTTTGGCACCAACTTTGCTGCTACACAACGAAAACCCAAATCATTAACCAAAATGTCTTGGACGGATCGATAGGCAATGTTCAAGTCCTCCGCTATCTCTCTGATGGTTAATTTTCGGTTATTGACCAACATTTCTTTACTCGCACTTCATCAATGTTTTCGTTGGTTTTCAATGTCGATGGTCTGCCACTGCGTTCATCATCATCGATTGACTCACGACCACTTTTGAACCGCTCGTGCCACTGGTAAGCGACCGTTTTCTTTAGAGAATCGCTGCCGAAACACTTTTCCAACACTTCCAACGTTCGCGCACCATTAAATCCGTTTTTTTACGCAAAATTTAATACTCGTACAAGTTCGTTGTTGCAAATTGAAATCCATTTCTAAAATTGTAAAAAATCGCCAACACACACAGAGATAGATGTACTCTTGGCTACGTAACTTTTGCAGATGTCAAGCTATGACGCTAAGATTTAGAGGGAATGTGAACAACAAATTTACCAACTTAACAAAAAACCAGAACTCAAATCGGAACAATGGGAGCGCCACATGGTGGTGAACTTTTTGATCAAGGCGGTATTTTCGCCGTCCAAATTTTCAATTGCTCCATCTTCTATCCAGTCTCGAATTTCTGCATTTCCAATTTCATTTCCTGGCGTGATTTGGACTAGAAGACGAGCCAATGCAAATTCGTCACCGCTCTCTTGACAAAGCTTGAGTTGAAAGGGGTAAATCGTCGTCTTCATCCCATTCCGATTCTTGAGGCAATATTTTCGACCAACATTTTTCTATACTCTTCGACGCTATTTGACTCCACGCAGAAGCTAGCAAGTGCATAGCATCTCTTAAACTGAACGACTTGATGCATTTTGCGATATCGGTTTCTTCTAAATCTATTATGGCTTCAAGTAGGGATTTTTTTTTTTATAATTGGGAATAAAGACCTCGCAGGGCATTCCATAAGTGAGTTGTACGGCTTAGGAATGAATCACGATATTTCTGAGTACGTCCGAAGGTGGGCTTGAGGGTATACTGATGAGCATTCATAGCGAAGCGGGTATTATTGAAGGTTTGAAGAGGTGGAATACTACTGGCAATTTCGGAGGAGTACTGGTGGTGAAAATAGCGATACAACAAGGTGAGACAGGAGACATTACGTCTGCGTTCGAGGGTGTTTAGTGACTGTGTGATATTGTCATCACCTATGAGTTTACCGCACGGTTTTGGATGCTACGAGTATCTAGCAAGTGCAATGAGGTTTTAGGAGCACCTGACCAGATATGAGCATTGTATTCTAATTTCGGGCGTATAAAACCCTTATATAGGCTAGATCAGAGGGTGTGAAATATTTCTTACATCGCTTGAGGAAACTTAGACATTTCACAGCATTTTTGGCGACATCGAATATGTGGTCATTCCAACGTAAGTTGTTATTCATACACATACCGACAATGGAAAGTTTTTCGGTTTCAACGATGCAAGTACCATTCATGGATAATGGCTGGGTATTTAAATTTCGCTTTAACAACAGCAGATAGCATTGTGTCTTGGAAGCATTAAATTCCACTCGGTTATGCTGGTTATATCGGAATTTAATGAGCTTAACATACGCTGCCGTTCCCGTTCTACAGCCGAAGAGCAGGGACGTGAGTTCGGAAACGAATATGAAAAGCAGAGAGTACTGTCATCAGCAAAGGAATATATTGGATTAGAAGTAGCAGACAAGAGATCATTGATAAAAATTAAAAAGAGTGTCGGAGGCAGAACGGAGCCCTGGGGAACACCAGCATTTATTTTGTGAACATCAGACTTGAAACCATCCAAAATGACTTGAATTGAACGTTCCGAAAGGTAGTTTCTAATCCATTGAAGAAGAGAGTCATCGATCCCAAAAGCACGCATTTTCGACAAAGGAGCCTGATGCTAAACTCTGTCAAATGGCTTAGAAATATCAAGTGCAATTTGATTGATGTACGCTTTGGTTCCACTTTTCGGTGAGATACGCCATCAGATCAACAGTGGACCTGTTGCTACGAAAACCGTACTGCAGATCATTGAGAAGTTTTTGTTTCCAGATATTTCATAAGCTGACGGTTTACCAGCGTTTCCATGACCTATAGGAGGAGAGATAAGAAGATTCGCCTTTTGTATGATATTTTGAGCAAATTAATTACGTTTTGGTCCATTGGCTGGATGAGTTCAGTTACATTGGGGGGAAAATACATGCACACAAAAGCGCTATCCATACTTTACAATCCTTTTGAATGGTATGAAGCATTATCCAGTAACAACAATGCTTTCTGGGGGAGAATATTTTTTACCAAATCTTTTTAAGATTTTGCATAAGATCATATGATAAGGTAAATAACGAAGAGCGTAACTTACCTCAGAAACAAACAAACAACTTGGTGAAACCAATTCTCAAAGATTTCTGTTGTCAACCAGGCATTTTTAGAAGACTTGTATATCAGCGGATTGTTCAATTTCTTAAACACTCTTGGGTTTGTTGACTTTCCAATTGCCAATGGTCGAACCTTATGCTCTCCTGACCCATTGCAACAGGCTAAAAACGTTACTCTTTCTTTGCTTACCTTTCTTCCAGGATCACTTTTATCAGATGAAGTTACCACGGTCTTGTCAGGAAGTAAGCGCTTATATTGGCGCAGTTTCATCCGCATTGTAGATCTGCTCTTTTGTAACGCAAATGCCATTTATTTTTCGATGAAACTCCTGAATAAAAGCGCGACTTGACCGGCAGCGCTAGAAAGTTTTTCGCCGGCTATTTTTAAGATCCTCACTCCATGTCGCTTTCGAAATTTTTGAATCCAACCCCTGCTGGCGTTGAAATTTGGGCGCTCCTTGCAAATTTCGTTAAGCTGCTTTGCCTTTTGCGACAGTATGGCAGCGGATATCGGTGCATATCTTTTGCGTTGTCTGCAAAACCATTCGAACAGGGCCTTCTCCATTTTTGGCATTTCTGGCATTTTCAACGTTTTCTGCTTTCCAGTTCCCGACTCAGTT
Source organism: Volucella zonaria (assembly GCA_963966105.1). Classification (NCBI taxonomy): domain Eukaryota; kingdom Metazoa; phylum Arthropoda; class Insecta; order Diptera; family Syrphidae; genus Volucella; species Volucella zonaria. Next base: position 119,124,370 of record OZ014532.1, read on the forward strand.
TGAGTTGAATATGCCAGATATTTCTTGGAATTTTGTTTAATGTATGTTACAGTCATGGTTAAAAATTTATGTGGCTTCTGAGGGCGGTTTATAGTAAAATGTAACACTTTAACTTTAAAACTACCTACGCAACACACTTTAGCGTCCTTATAGCAAAAACGTTTAACCCGCGCGGCGGCAGACTTAACGGAATTCGACATATTTGTCTTTCTCAGAAATGTCTTCACACTTAGTAACTGAAAGAGTAGAGAAAATTCGAATTACAGAGTACGGATTTTGGCAAGCGTTCGAGTTATAAGATACGTAATGCAAAAAATTTGGTGTTCGAATTAATGGAGCGTTCGAATTATCCAGTGTTCAAATGAGCGAGGTTGTACTGTAATACCCTCTTGAGTAGTAAGTTCTTTTGTTAAAAAAAAAAAAAGATTAACCCGTTGGGCAGATCGCTGTGGATTGGGTGTAAGCCTCCATAAAACTGATCTTGTCCTCTTTCCCAGGAAATATAAAATTCCAGTCATAGACCCTCCCTCTTGAGAATTTCCGGGATAGAGTTTATGTAAAGTGCGCTAACCAATTTTTCCCCTAACAATTTCTATTAAAGTGGAAAAATTTTTAATTCAGCAAAAATAAACTAAAGCTAAGAAAGATGTCAAAAGCTCCAGCTGTTGGTATTGATTTCGGTACTACCTACTCTTGCGTGGGTGTATTCCTACATGGCAATGTTGAAATTATTGCCAACGATCAGGGAAATCGTAGAACACCATCTTATGTCGCCTTCACAGATACCGAACGTCTTATCGGTGATGCTGCCAAAAATCAGGTAGCCATGAACCTAACAAACAACATATTCGATGCTAAGCGTGTGATTGATCACAGGATGAACCTGTACAGTCTGACATGAAGCACTGGCCTTTCGAAGTAGTCAGTGTTGAGGGTAAACCAAAAGGATGACATGAGGACCTTCTTCCCTGAAGAAATCTCATCCATGGTTCTTACTAAGATGAAGGAGACCGCTGAGGCTTACCTTGGCAAGACTGTTACAAATACTGTTATTATAGTACCTGCTTACTTCAACGATTCTCAGCGTCAGGCCAATGTACAATGTCCATTCGCCTTGTACACTTCCTGAAAAGTCGCTCCTATAGCCTCTATCTTCTCCTGCGGATTCTTGATCACAAAGAAGGTGTCATCATAAACGACCTCATTTGGATCGATGCCTGCTGCTATGAGTATGTGCTCGTTGTCCGTCATTCGGGCGATTTCGAGACAGGGAAGGTCGTTTTGATTATTCCTCCGAAATATTTTATTTATTTACGGGAATATATTTGAGTTGCTGGTGTTTACAGCCCGAATTTTATTGTTCCAGTACAAACTTACAGAATTTCTGTAATTTTCCTTCATTAATGTCTGGAGGTTATGTCTGTCAGTAAGCTGCCTGTACAAGATTTCTAGTCTTGACAGCAGTCTGCTTTTATGTCGGTGCAGTGCGTAAAAGGCTGCGTTGCGGAATAAGTCTTCGTTGTCAGTGTGTTGATACCGGGGTATCTTTTTTTCCATAGTTCGTTTAATTGTCTCGTCCATTAGTTTTAGATACCAGTCAATCTCCTCGTTTGACAGATTTTTATTGGACGGTGGGAGGAGCGAATTCGAGGAGAGTGCTCTCATCAGTGTTCTGGAGAAGTGCGTCCAGCGCACCCTACTATAGTGGTAGGAATGCCTCGTTGGGAATAGTTATTTCGGTGCTGAGACCGCAATGATCACTGTCATACACGAAAGTACATAGACAGTTTATGGTATGTTGGTTAGTGTCTGTTAGTTCTATTCGAGTGTAGAACAGCAGCAGATCCAAATAGGACCCGTGTCTTGGAAACGACGGACTGTCCGTCGCTTTGAGGCCGAGTCGATACATTATGCCATGCTGACCCCACCAATTGAATAGTAGGTTCGCTCTAGTATTTGGCGTATTATTTCCCCAATAACTACGAGTATGTTTGGCGTTGAAATCTCCGCCGAGAAAAAAGTAATTCTAATCCAATTTCAGTCTTAGGAATCGAAAAAGTGTCTCGAGCTCTGAGATGAATAAGGTGGATTGAGTAGCCTTTGGTGCATAAACAAACACCATGTATAATTGCTTTTCACTACGGAGAGGGATGTACACGACGCATCCCTCCAACACCTGAAACCTACGTATTACACCACTGTATACTCTTTCGAAACGCAGTCCTTTTCTAACAAAGATTGCAACACCTCCTCCTTGATTGGAGTTGGGTCGGTTTCTTCGTAATATTTTATATTTTCAGTTCCTCATTTTGTGTCTTTCGGTAAGCTTAGTTTCACTAACCAAAAGCACATCAGGGGTCGTATTCACCACCATTGCTTTTATGGACGAAACTAATGGTTCGCCTACGCCATGTAGTCTGACTGAGTAACACATGCCCTCAAAAGTTGCGTTATCCAAATCAACCTTATTGTCGATGAAAATGCCCAGCGCGTATTCCTTTACCAGAGGGTGGGTTGGTAGGGGTTTTGCATCTTAGACAGAAATGCATGCATTCGCAAAGCAGAAGGTCAATGATTTTGTCTATGCCCTTCAAAAAGAAGGAAATCAGACTTGTAGATCTCAAGCTCTTGGCGACTTATTACCTCGTGTCGCAAACTTCCTACCACCCAGCTACCTCATCCCACTCATTTTCAGAAGATTAACATTACATCTCAGTTGGAGATATCAAGGTACCAGGTAGATTGGACAGATAGACCCGATTGCATAACAACATATTGAAGACGCCTGCAAGTTCAAGGGTAATAGCCAGAATTCATCATCTATGAATTTGTTCTTGCTATCACATTCAAGGCCCGGCTAACTACTGGCTTTATATATTATATATCACTCTAATGCTGCAATAAAAACCAAATGATCCACATACTTAACCTGCGATGGGTGCCTACCATCAGGGCATCATCCAACAGGAAATCACTCAGCCACCCATTAGCCGTTCCCTGTAAATGTTAAACACTTAGAAGTTTCCTTTTAAACGGTCAATAAATCGTTGGCTCATTTGCCGACAGAGGCATTTCCATTTATCTTCACATTAAGAACTTCATCTACGCCGCAAACGAAAAATGCATTCAATCGAAAGAATGCGCCCCATTTAGAAGGATTATCCCAATAAAAACATGAACATTCTACCCTAAAGAGTTTCAATGAAAACTAAAACCCATTACCGTGAATATCTGTTGGAAAAGTTTCACCAAAACTTATGATTGCCAATAACCCCTTCTATTGAGAGAAACTGCTGACAGCATTTAAAAACATCTGTGCCACTGTTTCCAAACATCAACACCATCACCCCTCACAAAACAAATGCAAAAAGAGAAACTTTCTTTGCTTTCCAACTAAATGACACTAAACAAAGGAACCAGAAAATAAAGGAATGAAATAGAAGATGAAGGAAAGGAAAAAAAACTAAATAAAACAAGTGAACGAAAACAATAAAAGATACAACCTAACTAAAGCCATCACTCATACTTCAAGCGACAAGCATCTATTCGTATTGTACGTAACTATAGGTGCCTATACGACGACGGAATATTTCATATCAAGGCCTAAGGCGATCCATGTAACCTATGCTAAGGTCTAAATTTAAAAAAGCTAATCCAAAATAGATGTGCACATTGAGAAGCAGCAATAGTTTCAAGGCCCTGCAAGGGGCACACCGAGTGCTAAAAACAAAACAACAAACAAATAGCCCATTCAACAAAAAGAGGCACACATTCAGAGGGTGTTGGTGTTGTTGAACGAGTGTCCGTATCTCGAAACTAACGAACTATGAAACAAATAAAAGAAACTATAGTACAACACCAACCGATTGTGTCTGCCCGACAAAGGTTACTCTTGCTCCCTACACACAAGCATACGAACGGAAGCATATCTATCACACGTTGATTTTGGAGGGGTGTAGTGCAGGTTGAAATTTTTCAAGTATCCATGTATCCCGAGTATGTTGTCACTTCAGGCGCGTGAAAGTTTCGCTACTGCATCACCAAGAGAAATTGCCGAAAGTGAGCACTTTGGACCGACAGTAAAGGGCTAAAAATAAATGAACTACAAGCAACTTCACACTCAACAGCTTCAGAGAAAGAGAGAGAGAGAGAGAGAGAGAGAGAGAGAGAGAGAGAGAGAGAGAGAGAGGGAGAGAGCAACAACAGTAGGTACTCGTAGTAAGGATACCATCCCACCAACAGCAGCAGTAGCACCATTAGCTTCTTCAACTCCCACTTGGGACTGAATGACTTGACTTCCAGTAATTAGGGATACTTTGCTGTTGTTGTTGATGTTTCTGTGTGCTCTGACGGTCGGCAGCTCGTTTGTTTATCCATTTACATATTCGTATGAAGCCTGATGCTGTAGACAGTTGTATATTGTCGAAAGGAATTGAATTAGGCAAACCCTTGCTGTTATGCTATACCTAATCTAACGCAAAAGCTGTTAAGCCGTTAAGTTTCGATGTTAGGCAATGTGTCGCGTTTCTTTGTATCTTATTCGTATCTTTCGTATCTTTCGTATCTCATCGGCGAGCTTAAAGACCGCGACAATGTCATGCGCATCTTTCCTTTTTCCCTTTTGCTTTCGAACATCGCTAGCAGTTCCGTTATTTTCCGAATTCCAATAAAATTCGACATCGAAAAAGCTTGCCAGTATTTTCCAGTGTTTTCGAACACTGGAATTTTTCTTTACAACTTTCTCTCCCACTCTCTTCGAAAAAAAAAAACTGAAATAAGACAGAAAAAAAAGAAAGAAGAAAACAGAAAAAAAATATGGAAAAACTAACAACTCACACAATAAGCTAAAAGGAGAACAAAAAGAAAACTTATTTAAAGAATTTTCTGACATCTCTCTCACATTCTCACTTGGAAATATTTTCATCTCATTAGACGATGCTTAGCTTCTCAGGTATTTTTTTTTTGTATTTTTTTTTTTGTATTTTTTTTGAATTTTATTTTATTTTTTGTTCTTCTATCCTCTGAATCTGTTCAAAAGGAAAATAGCGCACGAGTAATTTAAGAACACAAGAATATAACATAGTACATGATCTGTACTCAGTTGTTTTCATTTTTATTTTTTTTTTTTTTTATTTTTAGTGGGAGTATCTTCATACCTACGTAATTGTGTAGTTTTCAAAGGCATTTAACAGATTGCTTGCATAATTCATGCGGATTTTCGGTTGTTTTTTTTTTTTGTGTAATTTTCTTTTTTTGAAAATTTCCATTAGCGTTTGGTTGACGTACATAGATCGATGGCTAGCACACCACTTAATGTGTTGGAATTCATTCTGAAAAATCAGCACTAGACCAACGGGCGGATGATAAACAAAAGAACAAATTAAATCACGAGACCAGACATGCAATAAACAATATCATCTACCGAAAGTCGACAGATACGTTTATGGGTCAATTGGTGCAAGTAATTTGACTCTGACGATCACTCAAAGTACGTAACCATAAATGAGCAATGTCTCTCCAAAGTGACAAAAATATGTAAATGCAATCGACTTTGAATGGTCAGTGCCAGATACTGGTCTCTGACTTCTGACTTCTGACTTCTGACTTCTGACTTCTGACTTCTGACTTCTGACTTTTTCAAATACAAGGTTTCCATAAGATGCGCCACAATCATGCTAAAAACTTAGTGGGGGCCCGCGACTGCTACTCCTTTAAAGCAAATATCACCGCTATTCAGAAGCTGCAGTGGAGTGGGCCGGATGAAAAACTGTGACATATACAACGACGATTGCTACGAAAAAACCAAACAGCTTCTATTTGGGGACGGATTTGACCGTTGTTCAAAGCTCTTTTCACCTATATAAGCCTGATATGCGCCGACGACCCCACAGAGGACAAAGGCGACACTACCAAAGAATACTTCTACGAGCTGCTAGACAAAACTTACGAGCAATGTCCGAAGTATGACCATACAATCGCATTAGGTGAATTTAAAATAGGAAGGGAGGACATTTTTGGCAGCGCAGCCGGGATGCGACACGACACCACGTTTGGAAAACGATTTAGGCTAATTGACTTTGCTAAGAGGTGGAACATCAGTATACCTAGCACAATGTTTGCTCACCTTAATATCCACAAATGGGCATGCCGGTCACTTGATCATCAAACCGTCAGCCAAATTGATCAACGCACGATCGACACAAGATACTCCTGCAGTATTTTAGATATCCGAATATTCCGAGTAGGGAACATAGACTCAGACCACCATGGTATGTCTACGGATATCACGAAGAACAAGACAACGAAGTAATACTGAGATTCTATTTAAGGTTGAACGGCTGCAATCGCATTAAACCGCGAGAGTCTTTGCTGATCGTGTATCTCTTAATCCCTCGACTTGCAATCAACCGAAGTTCCGAAGATCCCAAAAATCCAACAGAAACACCACAACTGATGTGTTGGGATTCGATGAAGAACGCACACGTATGGAACAACTCGCCTACGACCCAGCTCGGCATAAAAGAACGAGATCCGCACGTGAGCTTTGCTAGCAAAAGAACATCAAGTTCTCCGGAAGAAGAAGAAAGAGCATAAGAAGGGCGCAATCGAGAATGCATAAAAGAACTAGAAACCGCCCGTGACCTCTGGGAGCAAAAGAACATCAGCTTCTTCCGAAGAAGAAAAAAGACCACAAGAAGCGCCCAATCGTGGAAATAGAGAGTGCTACTTAGGAACAATATTTTGAAGTCTTGCCAAAAAGTCAAAGTCCTGTGGAGATGGCGGAAACATCATTGTAGAGTCGGCACGAAAGAAATCGAAAAAACCATCCTTTAAGACTGTTAAATGTCGAGGACAACCCAACCGCTGCTGGATAGGTGAAATTCAAGAGAATCATCCACCCGGCTTAAACGAAGTGAGGATAGTAATAACCAAGCTTAAGAACAACAAAACTACTGGAACGGACGGCCTAACTGCCGAGCTATTTAAGGCAGCCGGAGATGACTCGGTAGAGAGCATGCGCCAACTCAAACACAAGGCTTTGTAGGCAGAGTGCATATCTGAAGAATGAAACTTTAGCACCGTTTGCCCGATGTTACGAAAGTAACTGCCCAGTTATGTTATACATAGTTCAGCACCACATATAAGATCGTATATCACAAGAAATAGAGAAATGTGGGTGACCGTGGTGTAGTGGTACTAACAATCGCTTCTCACTCGGAGGGTCAAGGTTCGAATCCTAGCCACGACAAAGTTTTCATTTGTGTAATTGGAACTCAGTCAGAAAAAATCTGCGTGTGAAGGCATAGCACTGACATATAGATTTGGCTGTGTTGTAGAGTTTTCAATCACAAAACAACCGTTAAAATCCACAACCTGAATCATTCCGAGTGAAGAAAAATCTGTCCGTCCTATTCGGACTCCCACCCCTGGAGAGTCAATATCGAAACCAAACACACCTGAGTTTCAAACCACTACATCACAACCATGCTTTCCTTTCTCCTCCTTCTATCTTTCCGCCCGCGCCTTGGCAACAGTAAAAGGGTATCATAACCCCTTAGGCGCGCGTAATTCTAATCGGCGTGCCTATGGCAAAACTTTGGACAAGCAGGCGCTTTCCATCCACATGCAGCGACTTGAAGCGAAGAGAAGGTATCTTAAGAACCAGATCGATTTCCAGAACTCTAAATTGAAGCACATCCAATAAAGTCGAAATAAAGTTGAGTGGATTAAGCTGCAGAGGAGTTTCATTCGCGATCAGATAAATCGAGAATCGACAAGGTGTTGCAGAATCTAAATAGCGAGTACGGTGTAATAATTGGACAGGTTCTGTACAAAGATTAGTCAGGCATGAGGAACAACAGTCCCTTCTGTAGACCGTTGAAGGGGTTTAAGTTTCTGGCGGCACAGCTCCAGAGAACAATTATGAGCCGTCTTGTGTGAACGTCTAAAGCCATGTATCAATAATCTGATTGGCACCTATTAGTGCGGTTTCCACAATCGACCAAATATTCATATTTATATTCATATGAATGCCAAGCCATGCCAAGCTTTGGTATCCCTGCCAAACTCGTCCGTCTGTACAGAATGACGATGGAGAAGGCTCTCTGCTCCCTGCTCAAATGCAAAACTACAAACGCTACTTTTAGCAGAATAGGCTTAAACTGCTGGAATTCTTGCCATCAGAGCCTATGAATTCTACGTCATTGTATAGCCCATAGCATTCGTTGCCATATTTTCTTTTTCAAATACATTTTATGAAGACAGTCGGATTAAAAGTGAACCTTCGCTTGATGACCTCTTCTTGGTAGGGCGAAGTTGTTGTCGATTATTGTTCACGTTGAATAGTTCATTCTTCCTCGCCGTTTCGCAGCCTACAGAAGTAATTACGCCAAATTTTGTTTGCACCGACTGCGATTCTACTTTTACATTCCCAAGTATGCTTTGTATCCTTGCGAAGGGTTTTTTTTTTGAATTTTGGAGAACTTGCGAACATCACTTCTCCATGACCTGCATTGAGCGGTTCCCTGCTTCTTTATATTAATTCCTCAAAAGCCCGCCTCCTTGGCTTATGACGCCATAAGCTCTTATTCTTTTTTTTTCTCAGTGCTGCTTTGTATGCCTCTCCTTTCGCTAAATGTCCTTGCCAACGCTTTTCGGCAAACCAAGTGTTTTAAGTATTATAGTGGTCGAGCGAAATCAGCACGTGAGCGGCATCTCTAATTGCTTGCTGATGATATCACCATTGATCTTCTGCGCTTGAGGCCAAAAGCATTGAACACAAAATGGCCTTGTTTGACATTTCCCAATTTTATTCGGAATATCCTGTTGTGGTCTGAATCCATGT